>PVLC010006971.1:0-65867 GCA_004027655.1 Graphiurus murinus | reverse complement strand
ACAAATGGCCAATAAATGTATGAGGAAATGTTCCACATCATTAGCAATCAGAGAGATGTAAATCAAAACTACCTTGAGATTTCATCTAACCCCAATCAGCCAAACTATGGAAGCAGCCAAGATGTCCATTGACAGATGAATGGATTACAAAACTATGGGATATGTACACAATGGAATTTTACTCAGCCATGAAGAAGAACAAAATCATGTTCTTTGCAGGGAAATGGATGCAACTGGAAAACATTATGTTAAGTGAGATTAGCCAGTCACAAAGAGTTGATTTAACCAAAGGGGATGGACGGGGCGGGGGGGGGGCACCCTAAGGCACATGATATACTTACACAATATATCAAGGTCACTCAGTAAACTTAACTTGAGAGGAATGGAGGGTGAGTGAGTAGGGTGGGAATTGGGGAAGGGGTCAAATGAGAAACGTGTGCACATATGTCGATATCAATTTGTACCTAACAAAGATGTATGCTTACAATGCACAGATTATTACAATAAAAAAAGAAAAAAAATCTTGGTTAACATTCAAACATAGGATCATTAAACTTTAGAGCTGCTTACACTAGTAGTTGTTTACATCATTACAAACATTTTAGTAACGAATTGTGCTATGATGGTAGCTATAAACCAAGTGAGAGGAATTTTTCAGGTCCCTTGTAATTTAGTATGATGACTGTGATATAAGCAGAATTTTATTGAAACACATTATGTGGTGCAAGATTAATTATACATACATATATATATTCATATATATGTTTTGTATATAGCTGTGTTTTCATATGTAATAGTCCCCAAAGAAAACATTTTGTGTACTATTTACATGAGTGATATAATAATTTAAAGAAATTGATTACTTTCTTTATTTTTTTAATATTTTTTGTGGTACTGGGGATTGAACCCAGGGGCATTCTACCTCCAAGCTACACCCCCAGCTCTACTTTTGTTCTTTATTTTGAAACAGGGTCTCACCAAGTTGTGGAGGGCCTCACAAATAACTGAGGCTGGCAACAAATCAGTGATCTTTCTGTCCCAGCATCGCAGGTGTGCACCACCACGCCAGGCTTAAATTTCTTTATTTTTAAAAATATGCATAATAATCTATACATGAATGCACATAATTTTCACCAATTTTAAATGATTACTGATATATATTGTCCTAAATATTACAATATTGGAAATTCTACTTATTTACATTGAGATTTGTAATTTATTTTTACCACAAGCATAGATTTTTGGGTCAAGTTTATTGGCAAAGTCAATTGATAAAGGGAGAAAAAATTACTTGAAATGTAGAACAAACATTATTAATATTATTAGTTCTGACCTTTTTTAGTCTGCACTGCTTAGCAATAATCTTACTTTCTCAAGTCACCTTAGGTACTAATTTGCCATTCACTCTTGTACTAAGCATTAATAAGAGATAGTAGACTGGAGCCATAAAGTTTGCAAAATTCATGAGTCTCCTAGCATCAATAGAAATAAAGCAAGAGAGAAACCCTTCTAAGAATTTACATACTTTGGTTTTGCTTTTTACTAACTATTGCTTCTCAACGCCATAAGAAACCCTCTGTGGAAGGATATGGATGATGCCAAAATCTTTCCCTCTTCTTCAACCATCTCCTCAGCTCATTCCACACTACCAGGATCTAAGTCCTTTAGGAATTAATCTTTATCAACACTCAGTAAATCTGAATTAATAAAGTACTCCCTCTGAATAATAGTCATATTTTGGAATTTGTATACCAACTTATTTGGGTGCTCATCTATTTAGGATTTGACTTTGAATGAGTTGGTCGCTGAAAATAAGCTATGATGGATTCAGTGAGATGTATTGTTGTAATTGATCTATTGGCATATTAAATGTCTCTATTTAATTCAATAAATGACTTTTATCATCATTAATTGGAAACTATTCTTAGTTCTATATGAATTATTGAAATGAGATATCTGTGGCATAGGTTTGGAAACACAAGAGGCATGGTAACCTAGGTTTAATTTCTACTTGCTGTATGAAAAGTAGCTGTGAACTTAGCATGTAATTTAAAAACACAAATGACAATCTAAAGATAATATAAAATACCCCGGAAGATTTCAATGTTCAAAATAAGTGAGTTTTTTAATCAGAATATGAGAAATGAAGGTATCTCTCTTCACAAGCACCATATCATGGAATAGAAGGAGAAGCCATATATATTCCATGATCATGTCTTTAGGTAATGAAATTTTTAGACGGTGAAAATAATTTTTGAAAGTTTTATTTCTATTTACTATAACCTTAGCACAATTCGTTGAAGGGTTAGTATAGGGAAATTTTTGCAGACAAGGATTTTAGTAACAGAAAGTGTGCTTGAGCCGGGCGTGGTGGCGCACGCTTGTAATCCCAGCATTCGGGAGGCTGAGACTGGAGGATCCGGGTTCGTGGCCAGCCTCAGCACTCCGCAACCTAGTGAGACTCGGTTTTGAAATAAAGAATGAAAAATAGTGCTGGGGGGTATAGCTCGGAAGTAGAATGCCCCTGAGTTCAATCCCCAGTACTGCAAAAAAAAAAAAAAAAGTGTGCTTGTACAAGGATTTATAACTTAGAATGTACAAAGAGAGAAGGAATGGAGGGAATATTCAAAGTTTTAACCTATTAATTCCTGTAATAGTATAATTGAAAATTGTTGAGCTAAAATTCTTTCAAATTTAAGTTATCAGATAAAGTGTATTATTGCTTATTGAAATTTAGAAGTTGTATAACAAGTAAAATATTGAAGACATTAAGACCTTTTTATAAACAATTCAATAAAGTCTAATTCAGACACATATAGTTTTTTGAAAAATTTTAATAAATAAACTGATACACTGAAGCAATCTTATGTGTTTCATTTCAATTTTTATTTTATTAAAACTAATATTCATTTAAAAATAGAATTAAATGAACCTGAATTATCCAGAACATTTTAATAAAATTACACTTGCACCTTTATAAAATTATTTTAGATTAAATTGTGATCTATTCTGAAAATTAATAAAATTAAATAATTCTGATTTCCTAAATTATACCAATAAGTAAATTAGATATCACATTTTAATTTCCTGTTTATTGGAACTTTAGCACTTCAGTAAAGAATCCTTTCATTTGGATGGATTTCATCACTTTAAGAAGGTAAATTTTCTTTTCATTGTGAGTACTCTTAATTTATAAAGCCTGATTTTCAGTTTATCTTTCAGAAGACTGGACAGTGAAATGAAAAAAAAATATGCACTCAAGATAAATGATTTCTTCATCTTTGCGAGTGTGCCAAGATATCATGACGATTTTTATAACACAATTGTAGCTAAAGGTGTTAAGATAAGTCTCTTCCTTCTATATATCCTGGTCAGAAAATTCTGTTCCATATATTCTGTCAACAACTTGCTCCAAATCAAGTAGACAAAAGTCTGATGTTGTGAAGTAAGCATTTAGAAAGAAATGAGAGATTCTGCTGTCTCAGCTGGGAAGTGTGGCCTTTAACCTTTTCCAGTGATCTCTGACTGCATTTGGACTGCAAAGAAGGTGGCGAAAGCCAGGAACATCTTCACCATCTGTCCTTGGCATTAGTTTTGTAGAGTGGCTGCCAAGGAAGAAACAGCTTCTTTTAGTACACACCTCAGTGCCATTTTTCCTACCTTTTAATTCTCCATGAGGTTGCATTGCAGATGACTTGGCATAAGTAATAGACTAACTGAAAACATGAATATTGCTCAAAACTCAGTAAATCACCATCTTAGAGAAAGTATTTGGCCTCTGGATACTACTAGGCAGAATCTACTTTGCTAAACTTTGCACATTTACCTAAATCTGGTACTGTGATTTGATAGTGTTCTTTTCTGAAATGTCATGAATACAATATATAAATGAGAATGATATGTTTAAAGCTTGAATAAAGAAAAAGCCAAATATTCTGAATACAGCAATTTCCATAAACACAGTGACTGAATGTGAAAGGCTAATTTTGTTATGCTGTTTTGCTTTATTGTATAATTTTTCAGTGTCCCATAATATGATATCTTATATGTCTTTCACAATGACTTTATCACTTACTAAAGATCCCTCATCTGAACAATGGGGTTTAAGTTCTCAACAAATAAATTTGGAGGAACACATTTGAATCATAGCACTATCCAAGAGAATAAGGGCTAGGTACTGAGAATATGAAGAATAAGTTAGTGAGACTCCTTTGTATTTCATATTTACATAACAATAGTATAGCTAAAACTCAAATGAGTTTATAGTAATTCCCATTAACATAAATTTGTAAATATATTCAATAAGTTAAGATCAGCATATTAAAGATGACAGAATATAAGGAGACAATGTGTGTCAGGTGTACTGAGACTCAGAACTCAACCAGCAAGAAGATTGCTTCTTGACAAGGGAAGAAAAGCAGTCAAAACTCCACAGAACAACACTTGAAGTGCAGTGGAATTGGAGGCAGAAGACAGAGCAGAGGACTGTAAGGAGCTCCCTGCAGCTCCCTTCAGAGAGCTGAAGCAGCACCCTCTTCGTCAGGCCAGTCCAGCATCACAGCTCAGGGCCCATATCCAGCAAAGAAACTACAGAATCTTGAGAAGTCAGCTACTACAGACCATCATCAAAAGCAGTTGACTTTTTTTTCCATGTTGGACAAATACCTGACCACCTACATGGCCCAGCTAGATCCTGTGGCTGCAGCTGAACCTATTTCTGCCTGCTGGGACCTAGTAGCTCTCATCAAGACAATGAGTTAACAAGCCATCCCAGCGCGAAACCACCCAGTGCGGCTACAGAGACTTGCATGGCAAGAAAGACACTCCCAGGGCCTGTGACTTTGCAAATCATACATGTGGAGGTGGGGGCTACAGTGTGACACAGAAGAAATATGAGTTAGCAGACAGCCCCTAGGGACATTGAGGGAGGAGGGACCTAGAGCCCATAGTTCATTATGCTCTTGCTGGATCTCCAGCAATTACCACAGGACAGACAGCTGTGGTATCAACTTACTGTTACATTTTAGTTACATTTTTCATGTTTTGTTTTTAAATATTTTAAATTTTTGTAAATGGGCCTACATTGTATATTCATTTCCAACTAAATATGCCCCAATAATCTTTTCCAAATACTTCTATTTTCTCTTTTTCCTGACCCTCCTTACCATTGATTTATCCAAAACTATAAATATAAAAAAGGTAAAAATGGTTTAAACTCACTAAATTAATCTTTTTCTCAGAAAATTCCCAAATCTATAGCTTCAGAAGTAAGCTCATATCTGGCAAAACAGACTTTAAGCTAAAACACATCAGAAGAGATAGTGGGTCACTTCTTTTTTAATAAAAGTAACAATCCAACAAGAAGATATAATGATAGTAAACATCTATGCCCCCACTTTTATAAAACAAACTCTTTGCGACATCAGGTCTTAAATAGAGCCAAATACAATAATTTTGGAAGACTTCAACACACCATTCACACCACTACATCTATCTTCCAGGCAAAAGATGAGTAAAGACTCTTCAGACCTAAAGAACAAAATGGATCTAATAGAGTTATACAGAATATTTAAACCAATGACTTCTAAATATATATTCTTCTTAGATGCTCATGGAACCATCTCTAAAATAGAACACATTTGGCTAGGCATGGTGATGCATGCTTGTAATCCCAGTACTTGGGAGGCTGAACAGGAGGATTTCAGGTTTGCGGCCAGCTATAACTCCCGAGTGAGGCCCTCCGCAATTTTTTGAGACCCTGTTTCCAAATAAAGGCTTTTAAAAAGTAGAGTTGGGGGTGTAGCTTGGAGGTAGAATGACCCTGGGTTCCATCCCTAGTACCACAAAACAAAAAACAAAACAAACAAAACAAAACAAAAAAAAAAGTAGACCACATTCTGGGCCACAAAGTAAGTATCAGCAAATTCAAAAAATGTATATAATTCTCTGCATCTTCTCAAATCACAATGGAATGAAAGTAGAAGTCAACAACAGGAAGACTGAAAGAAATTATATAAACACATGGAGACTGATGACACACTCCTGAATGAGGACTGAATCAGAGAAGAAACAAAGGGGGAAAAAAAAAAAAAAAGAAAGAAAAAAAACTTCTACAATTAAACAAAGTTAGAGAAACGATGTACCAAAATCTATAGAACACCGGACGTCAGTTTTTTGTTTTTTTGTGGTACTAGGAATTAAATTCAGGGGCATTCTACCTCCGAGTTATACCCCCAGCCCTATTTTTTATTCTTTATTTTGAACCCGGGTCTCACTAAGTTGGGAAATGCCTCAATAGGTAGCTGAGGATGGCCTTGTACCTGGATCCTCCGGTCTCAGCCTCCCAAATGCTGGGATTACAAGCGTGCACCACCATGCCCAGCTGGAAGTCAGTTTTAAGAGGAAAATGTATAGCACTGAGCACCAACATGAGAAAAACAGAAAGTTACCAAAGTGACAACCTGGTGACATACCTCAAAGATGTAGAAAAACAGAAACAGTCTAATCTCAAAGCAAGTAGAAGGCAGGGGAAAATTAAAATCAGCAGAAATCAATGAAATTGAAAACAACCCCACTCCCAAAAAATACAAAGAATCAACAAAATAAAAAACTAGTTCTTTATAAAGTTTAACAAGATTGACAAACCCATAGCCAACCTAACCAAATGAAAGAATTAATCAAAATTATTAAAATAAGAAATGAAAAAGGATACATAAACACAGACAGTGGGGAAATTCAGAGGATAATCAAAAAATATTTTGAAAATTTATATTCCAATAAACTAAAAAACAGAGAAGAAATTGACAGATTTCTAGACAAATACAACCAAAAAGATATAGAAAATCTAAACTGACCAATACCAAGCAAATAGATAGAAACAACAATAAAAAGCTTGCCACCAAGGAAAAGCCCAGGAAATGAATTCCCAGCTGAATTCTACAAAAACATTACAAGATAACTAAATAATTCACAATTTATTCCTTGAAATTGAAAGAGATGGAATTCATACAAACTTTTTCTATGAGGCCATTATCACCTTAATAACAAAACTGAATAAAGATCCCTCAAGAAAAGAAAATTACAGACCAATATCATTCATGAATATAGATGCAAAAATCTTAACAGCATACTAGCAATGCCCATTCAAAACCACATCAAGAAAATTGTACACCAAAGTTGATTTCATCCCAAAAGGCAAGGCTGGTTGAACATACAAAAATCAATACATGTTATTCACCACATAAATAGAACTAAGGACAAAATCATATGATCATTTTAATAGAAGCTAAAAAAGCATTTGACAAAACCTAAGACCCATTCATGTTAAAAACACTGCAGAAAATTGAAATAGAAGGAATGTACCTCAACATCATTAATACAATATACAATAAACCCAAAGTCAACAACATATAGAATGTGAAAAATTGTGAAAATTCTCTTTAAAATCAGGAACAAGACAAAGATGTCCACTATCACCATTCATTTTCAATATAGTAGCTAATCTTACCAGAGCAATAAGAAAAGACATGGATATTCAAGAAATTCAAATAGAAAAAGAATTAAAATTATTTACAAATGACACTGTCCTATATTTAGGAGACCCATAAACCTCAACCAAAAGACTACTAGAGCTGATTAACAATTTTAGAAATGTAGCGGTATACAAAATCAATCTAAAAAATCAGTAGTTTTATATATCCCAACCAAGAATCCACTGAGAAAGAAATCCAGAAAAGAATCCCATTCATAATAACCTCAAAACCAATAAAATACTGAGGAATAAAACTAACCAAGGAAGTAAAATACTTCTACAATGAAAATTATAAAACACTAAAGAAAGAAATTGAAGCAGATATTAGAAGATGGAAAGATTGCTCTTGCTCTTGGATAGGCAGAATAAATATTATCAAAATGACCATTTTATCAAAAGTAATCTACAGAGTCAATGAAATCGCTATCAAAATACTGTTGTTCTTCATAGACTTAGAAAAAACAGTCATGAATTGTATAGGGAGAATTAAAAGACTCAGAATAGTAAAAGCAATTCTCAACAAAAAGAAATATGCAGAAGGCATCACAATTCCTGCCTTGGAACCAACAACCTTGGTGTCCATCAACAGATGAATGGGTTATCAAATTATGGGATATCCACACAGTAGAATTCTACTCAGCAATAACAAAGAACAAAATTATGTCATTTGCAGGAAAATGGAAAGACCTAGAAGTCATTATGTTAAGTGAGATTAGACAGTAACAGAAAGTGAAAGGTCATATGATTTCTCTAATATTTGGAAGCTGGGGAGTTATGGGAATACAACAGGGACTGAAGATAATGGAGGAGAAATCTCAGTGAAGCCAGGGAGATGTTCTTGGGGAAGAAGAGGGGAAGATTGAAGATTATTAAAGAAATTACTACCACCAGCTTTGTGTGCATATGTAAAAATACCAATGTCAATCTCCGTATTCTATATGGGGAAGAAGCTAGGGATGGGGGGAACCAAGTACTGTGTGCATGTATGTCACTGTCAACATGATTTACTTTATGGTGTTAGACTATAATGCACCAATAAAAGCATAGATAAAAATCACATAAATAACTATAAATGTCTTTACCTAATTATCTTCCATTAATAACAAAATCTGCAGTATGTGCACTCTGTAATTGTGCATTAATCAGTAGTGTGGAAAATGATGCATAACCATGAATTGGCCTCAGGCCTATAATTTACTCTGTTGACAAACATAGAAACTGATAATATAAAGTGAATCATAGACATTATCTTGAATTAATGCAGCTACTTACTGTTATATGCCATTGTGTATTCCGTTCCCTCACCTAGAATTATTAAAATATGTAGAGGCACACAAAGGTTTTTTTTTTAATCTTCAAGGTCTATATGGGTAATACTATGAACAATAAAATAATGTAGAGATGTATATTTCTGATTCTGAATTCTAATGTCTTACAAAACTGAGCATACTCTTTGTGAGCAAAGTAACAATAAGTGTCAAATGTTTCCTGAGAAGACATACCAGTTTATACTTGACTGTGTCAATAATAAATTGTTAGCCAATGTATTCTAAGGTCTCCTAATTAAATTGTTGAATTAGCATGCAGTAAAGATTCGAGTTTTATGCCAATTTACTGTTAATTTTTAGTTACATTGTTTATTTTTTAAACATTTTTAATTTTTGTAAATGAGCCTACATCATATATTAATTTCCAACTAAATATACACCAAATAATATTTCCTAAATACCTTTATTTTCTTTTTCCTGATTCTTCCTCACCATTGATTTATCCCTAACTATAAATATATGAGGTAAAAATAGTTTAATCTCACTAAAAGGCAATTAATCTTTTTTCCCAGAAGATTCCCAAATCTATAGCTTCAGAAGTATCTTCTGTGGCACAATAGCTCCAATTTTTAGATGAACACCAATACCTATGTAGCCCCAGGCCCTTCAAATTGCTGCTTATAGACTTTACTATAATTACATCTCTACCTGATTTTTTTTAATTAGAAGCTAAATTTATATTCCAATATATTAATTCTCTATCAAACCCTCACTAATTATAAAATTGCAATCACAGATATAAAAGTCATTTTTATATTTTCCTTAATTATACTTCATTCAACCACTTAGTTGTCAAGTAGGCTGAGTAAAATTCTAAGATGTTTACTCAACAGCCATTGCTTCCAGCTATCCATGCATGTCACTAATACGAGCTACAGGCTGTCCTGGTCCTACAATCTGCCTCTTTCAGATTTACTCTATATCTCGCTTTGATTACCAGCTTAATCTTACTAATATGAGAACTAATTTTTGATCTAGCAATCATTTTTTGCTTATGAATACTCAAAACCAAATAATTCCCTCAAACATTAAATCCAGATTTCTCTGCATTAATTTATTGCTACATAAGAAACTCAGTGTTTTATATGACTGCTATTTAATACGACCTATCTCTGAGAATTGATTTCTTTTCCAATTAGACATGTTTTGGTTTTTTTTTCTACTGATTCAAATAATGGTCTATAGACCATATAGACCATATATATCATAATTATTTGGGGTGGTTTGGTTAAAAATAATGATTATTCTTCTAGTTTAAAGAAAGGAAAAGTCTCTCGCCAGATACTGTGGTGAATGCCTATAATCTCAGTATTTAAGAAACTAAGACAAGAGAATCAAAGATCTCAGGTCCTTGGTAAGTCTCAGCAACTTAGCAAGACCATAGACAACTTTATGAAATTCTGTTTCAAAAATAAAATTTAAAATTAAAAAGGCTAGGAATGTAGCTTGGAGGTAGAATATCTCTGGCCTCAATTCCCAGTACCAAAAGAAAAAAGAAAAAAAAGAAAGAAAATAAAAAATCTCTTTCAAAGGCTCATTCAACACACTGTGCATGCAACACATGTGAGTTGTTTGCTTAAATCTGGTTTGCAACATACAGGAAGGTAATGCTCAGTGCTCTAGATAGGGAAAGGATAAGAGAAAGGCTAATCTCATATTTGTGGATATGTTAAAAAGAATTATCACTCTGGCAAAGCTTGGTTGATAAGTGACATTAACCATTCAAAATTGCAAAAACTTTGCATGAGCATGAATTTCCTATGCATTAGGATATTATATATTAGGATTTCCATACCTGTAATAAATGTCACAAATGACTATCTTGAAATGTGAGTTGAAATAAATAACGGGAAATATTTAGTGCGTATAGACCATATATAAATGTAACTATAGTCATTATTATTAAAAAAATAATAATGTGATTGAGACCATGGACCATAAGTAAGGAAAGCTTGGTTTGTATTTTGACATCACCATTTCATAGCCAAAGGACCTTGTATGTGTTCCTTATAATGTCTTTGACCTTGTGTACTTATCTGTTAAGTGGAGTGTGAGTACACCTAGTTCATAAGCAATGGGTAAAGGTTAAATGTTTTAAACAGATACAAGAAATATAGAACAATACCTGAGCAACACTGAGAGCTTTGAAGTGTCTTCAGTAACCATTACTTTGGTCTATTCCTGGCCTTTTTGTTGTTGTTGTTTCCAGATTAAATTGAATAAGGAAAACAATTCCACTTTGTATCATATCTTACAATTAAAATGGAATGTCATCTAGCTCTTACCTACCATAGAAACTATGCTAAAAATTCAGTGAAGATGGCTTTCTTGAAATAATTGATTAAAGGTTAGTGGGGTGTCTTACTCTGGTATATTCTCTCTGTGAGGAACAAAATCTCCTTGGAGAGGACAGGGGATTGTTTCAATTTTAAAATAACTACTCTATAGAGTCACAATGTACAGATTTATAAGTTTAAACAATAAAAAATAACAAGCTAGCACAATTACCCATTGGAGGAAACTCTTTCAAATTTTGGGAACATATCATCTATAAAGCTCAAAGTTCCCTTTTTAAATGCTTAAGCCCCATGAATTTGTACAATGTGTTACAATAAAGAAACTATTAAATCTCCCAGTCAGTTGATACCATTTGCTGAGTGAGTGAATCATGGTTAGTTTGCTGCAAACTAGTACAAGGATATTAAATTTCTACTATGGGAAAATTTTATGAGTATATGTATCCTCTTATACTTCAGTAGTTAATTATATCAAAATCTTATATGTCATGTAATTTTCTTTACAGTTTATCAATGATAATTTATTTGGAAGAATTGAAAAGGAGATATTTACAAATATCTTAAGTTGAATATTGTTATACTTGTTTATTCCTACATAAAAAGTCATCCCCAAATTTAATGACTTAAAAAAACAATGTTTGAAAATGTACAACTCAGGAGGCTTTATTTTAGGCAAAATCAAATACAAGACATTGTCTGCTCCCCTTGATTGGCATGGTAAAGTAAAGAAGGGCATTAGCAAATTATGAACTGAAGGCCACATCAAGCCCATTGCATTTCTTTGTAAATAAAGATTCATAGGCATACTGCTACATGCAGGCATTTACAAATCATTTATGGATCCCTTGCATTAAAATCACAGAGGCTAATTGCTGCGAGAGAGATCATTTGGTTGGGTAAAAGAGAAAGCACGTTTGTTAAATCACAGTATAGATCATTCTTTGATTCATAAATAACCCAGGCCCTTTCAAAGGAAATGTAACAGTTAAATGAGCAACAACAGGGGGAAAAAGGAGAGAAACTTTCAGGCCATCCTATTTCGGTGGACAACAAGAAGGATGGAGAAACTGCAGAACTGTATTCAAGGGACACATTAAAAAAAAAAAGAAAAAGCGTAATTCAGGTGATAAAAGAAAGCCCAAGAGTGTTGAGTCAAGAATTTTGGAGAATTCCAAGTTTTAAATCCCAGTAATAGTTTACTCAAATCAAATACCTGTCAGCAAGTGTCTGACTGGATTTCAGAATTTCTGTGGTCACTGACTTTAATGTCCATCAATTATGTCTCCTCTATACTGACCAGTATCTATAGTAGACACTATATGTATGTGTGTGTTAGAGTGTGTGTGTGTGTGTGTGTGTGTGTGTGTGTGTAGAGGGATAAAACCCAGGGATGTTCTAACTCTAAGCTATACCCTAGCCCCTTTTTTTAAATTTTTAATTTGAAACCGTGTCTTGCTAAGTTTTTGAGTGTTTAAGCTAAATTGCTAAGGCTGACCTCAAACCTGTGATCCTCCTGCCTCAGCCTCACAAGTTCTGGGATTACAAGTGTGCATCATCATGCCCAGCTTATAGTAGTTACCTTAAACCAATTCTACCAGTGTATTCAGGATTTATGTTAAAACTTTAGATCATATATATGGTCTGAATAAGGATAGTACTTAAGGATAACTAGACTTAGGTAATAAGAACCTCAAATATCCAAGAGGAAACTAATGATTTCTAAGGGTAAGACTTTGATGGTTTGGGGGAAAATGGTGACTTTGTTTGCATATAGGAGTAATGTGAATATTGTGACCAGAAGGTAATGAACAAATTTAATTTTAAAACATAGCTTCAAGAACATTTCCAATTGCACAGGTCTTCCTGCCCCTGCGACATGTCTTAAAGAGGAGATTGGTATTATTTGGGTGTTGCATGTCCCCCAAAGACCCATAGGTTAAAGGCCTGGTCCCCAGGGTGGGTGATAATGGAAACTTTAGGATGTGGGGTCTGGGGCCAGGTGCTTAGGTCATTGGACGGTGACTGTTCATAGAATTGTGGGACTCTGTTTTCTTCTCTTTCACTTTCTTTCTAGGGTAGAGATGTAAGCAGCTGTGCCCCTCATGCAGTCCTGCCATTATACACAACCGGGCCCTCACTAGTGGTCCAATGCAAGGAGAAATGGATCTGATCCTGGATCTCCAAAATGATGAACCAAAACAAAACTTTTAGGATGTATGTGACTTCCTGACTCAGTTTCTTTTTTGTTAAATGATAATAATCATAATTTTTCAGTTGAGACTCACAGAACACTGGCTACAATACAGCAAGCTCTTAAAAGTTTTTATAGTCCTTCTTTGTGACTTATTATTGTAATTATTTGTATTGAAAGATCATATGCTACCTGCAGTCTTCCTATGCGGCAATGAAATGGATGGGGTTATTTTTAGAATGTAACACTTAAAAGCAATAGCATTATATAACAGTTAAATTAATCATTAACTAATTTCATTCATATATACATTAACCTACTTGGAAACATAATATATGGATTGATATAACTAGTATTTTTTAAATAATTTGCCTCTATGTATTGTATTATTCATGATATTATTAAAATACATTAATCAGAATTAAAGATAAACATATATTTTGGCTATACATTTAGTCAATGTTATTAATTTTAACTATAAACTTGGATTTCTTTATAGTAATCTCAGCCCAATTTTTCCTAAACAAAATGAGCAAAACACAAAATAATTTTTTTTAATTTACTAATTATATTCTTTATTGGCATACTTTTCATCTATGACCTTGTTTTTACGAAATTATTACCAGATTCTATATTATTTTTATATATTTGGGACATCTTACTCTTTTTTCACTTATTTTTCATTCAGCTAAAGATATGCTGCAAGCCAGGCATGGTGGCACACACTTGTAATCCCAGCACTTGGGAGGCTGAGACGGGAAGATTGCAGGTTCTCAGCCAGCCTCAGTTACTTAGTGAGGCCCTCTGCAACTTAGTGAGACCCTGTTTCAAAATAAAGAATAAAAAATAGGACTGGGGGTGTAGGTTGGAGGTAGAATTCCCCTGGGTTCAATCCCCAGTACTGAAAAAAAAAAAGTGCTGCAAAAATGACCCTAAATGAGAAATGTGTGCCTGTATACCTCTACCAGGTTGTATCTAACAAAGATGTATGATCACAATGCACCAATAAAAAAATTTTTAAAAAAAGAATTTGTGGCTTATGCAAATAAACACTTATTTTTCATTCAAATTACATGACCATTCGGTGACCTGAGCATCTTTTCTACATGTTCCCTCTGAGAATTAGTTTAACAGAGAAGTTCCAACTTGATATAGGCTAATCTTGTGACAAAGAGAAAATAACTTGGCAAAAACAAAGTTCACTTTTAAAAGACACATCATTTTTTATCACCTTGAGTTGAGCAAAGCAAGTCATGTGACCGTCTCTGATTTTAAGGGAACAATTCTCATGTGCTACCACAATTCATATGGCCCTATCTAATTTCACTGAAGCTTAGGTACAGGGTTAGGTAATTTATATAATTTTTGCAATGATATAATCCATCACTCCTTTTTCTTCTGCACACAAAACATGTGCAAACCCTTCTTAAGGAACACAAAAGTGCCATTAAAATGCATGCTAGGGTATGAGTCCAGGATTTGGTGTTTATATATAGCTATGTCTTCTTCTCTTAATCTATCACCAAATTAAAAATTAACCTGACATTGAAAAAAAGAACCAAGCAGGAGTCATGAAATTATGGATGACCTGCTACTTCCTCTCAACCCTTTTTACTGCCTATTGCCACTTTTTCCTTTCTGTGTTTGTGGATGTAGCAGCAATAACAGGATGAACATACAGTTGCCTCATTCCATGATTGAGCCATGGTAAGTCATAGTCAGTGGGTTCTTTTACTGTCCTCCTAGTCCCTAACTCTTCCCATCCTATTGTTTATGACTTTTCATTTTGCTGTTTAGGTTATCAGAGATGAGATCAGAGACAAATTGTCTAATATTGGAAGACCCAAATTGCATCATATATAGAAATAGAAAAAATAATATTTTATTCCATAAATATTTTATATTTACTTTCATATTCAACAGTCACATTACATTATTCACCTCTAATTTTGCTTTCCACAAAATAGACAATAATACCTTCATGAAAAAATAACCATTCTTGACGAAATGTCCTTGGAGTGGCATCTGCCTATAATCCAGTACTTAGAATGCTAAGACATGAGGATATTAGGTTCAAGACCAGCCTCAGCAACTTAGTGAGACTCCTAGGCACACAGAGAGAATCTGCTTTAAATCAAGCAAACAAACAAATAAACAAAAAACTTTTGGGAGTGTAGCTCAGAGGTAGAACTCCCCTGGCTTCAATTGTCAGGACCACAGACAAACACATTCAAGAGTTATATAATATCTGCTATCATAAAGGTGTTAAAATTATAGTTTTCATTCATGGAGATGCATCAGAATGACATTTCAAGAAAATGAGGCAATGCAGTTCTATAGAATGTGTGTGAGATTTAGAGCCAGATATCCCCGAGTTTAAATTCTCAATCTACTGATTATTATGTTTTTTAAACTGTGGAAGTGTCTCTCAGAAGTTCTCTGCTACAATGTTTTCTATTTAATAGTTATTGCCCTAGTATAGAAAATATAAATGAGTAAGTTAGCGGAATAAAATACAATTAAATAAGAAACACCATACTTTGTCAAAACACTCTCCAACTGTCTTACTCATTGTAATAGCACCACTTTTCTCTATATATTCATATTTCTTTCAAAGCTGTGTAGCTACCCAGATTCTAGATATTGCCGTCTTTTGAGCATGGATGGAGTTTAAAAAGTTGGATCTTCTTTACTATGAAGCTCATTCCTACCTAGATTTCTAACCAGAGATTCCAATGAAGTTTTCCAAATCTCAACTTGTATTTCTCATGGGTATTGCAACTGGTCCTCAAAATGATCACAAGTTCCTCCTTCTTCAGCTGAAAAACAAACTTTACAGTTACTGCTCAGTAGTTAACAAGTGAAGAAGAGTTGAAGATGCCAGCTCCTGAGTAAATGACATCTTAAGATGCCTTAATGGATGGCTTCAACAACCGAGTAGAGTCTGGACTCCATACTGCTGAGGTCTTGTAAGCAACAGGTTTGAGGAAATTACCTGGCACAGATTGCATCTAATGACCACTTTCAGGGGCTGTAGTCAGAACTCATCCAAAATGTACAACTAATCAATGGATCACAACTCATTACACAAGTCACAGAAAGGTTCAGGAGAAACTATCAATTTCATTTTTTATGCAATTTGCTTTAGAAAATTACTCAGCTATGCCTAAAGCTTCTGCCTCCAAGGCCATTTTACTCTGCTAACAGGCTTTCCTGTAATGAAAATAGGACAAAAAAATATGCTCCTGTGGTCATTAGTGATTACAATTATAATCTGTACCTTATGTAAGGGAAATAGGATCTATTTTTGGTAACATTACAAATGAAGCACCAACAAATAGCCCCACAGAAACCATCTTTCATTTAATCTTTTCACTTGTTCTTTAAATCCATTTTCTGGTCACTGGTCCAATGTTAAGGAGATAGGAAGCTGCTTTTGACAAGGGAAAATAATCGCAGAAGAAGGATGAGACAGCATATTATTCATCATTTTTTGGCAAAATCTTAGAACAGCCAAAAATAAGATTTAGTTCAAGTCCAAGAATACAGATGTCTTGTATTGGATGACTAAAGTAGATGCATCATTGGCAAACTCATCAAGAATTCTTCTAGGCAACTAAGTGAAGAACTGGCAAGGTAAATTGTTCACACCATGTTAAACACTGAGTTGGGACCTTGAAAATGTCTCAGATATGTCACACACACACACACACACACACACACACACACACACACACAAAGCTAGGATCATAAAGTTGAAAGAAGGATTAAACAGGAAGAATTTCTGCACATGCCAATTTAAAAGATAATCACATGAAATAGAATATTGTAATGTATATCTTGGAAGATACCAGTTTAGATAGAACACTGGCTAACAAGATCACTCCCATCTTCTCATAAGTCTCTAATGTGATATAACCTGGCATAGAAAAAATAAGAATAATAACCAAAAGCATATTTATGAACTAAAATAAGGCTTATTTACTCACCATTAATTGTGGATGTGAACTATTAATAGACATGATAGATCTAGAAGTTTAAATATTCCAGGTTAAAACCAAAAATTTTAGGTACTCCAGCTTTTGACTTTTTTTTATTCAAATATAGAAGAAAATAGAAAAATTGTATTTTGTCATATGTGCAAGGATAGAAAAATGAAATAATTGTTATAGGGTTTGAGACTAGTCTAAGAAAAAGGAAAAATATTTGATAGAGCTATCATTTATGCATGTATTAGCTTTTTTTCTTTGTGTTTCTATAGATATTTGTAGATTAGATCACTCAATCTCATTATTATATCTGAAATTTATTTCATTTTCATTATATGTTTTTTTACATGATTTTCTGCCTGTTATTATATTGACAAAATAATATTTGCTTTTTAAAATGTACTGTCTCCATTGAAAATTTCACATACAATAGCAAGGCACCTTTATAGCATGCATCATTCCATCCATCTCTTTCATTAACTCATTTGTTTTATTCTGCAAAAAGTTAATTGATATAAAATGACAAATATGACAGATATTGAGTTTGAGATAGAGGAGGACTGGATAGATTCACTTGGTCCAGTTGGTTATTTTTCCAACCTGTAAGCAAATAACATTATCATCTTTACTTATTAAAAACCAAGGAAAATATAGAAAATTTATAAACACTAACAGTTGTGATTCAGAGGATAAATAAAGGACTGACAAAGCTCTTAATTATAAGAACCACAAACTTATTATTGCATAGGAGTGATGGGGTTCTATGATCGGCAGGGTCCCCTGTCCCAGTCAGGAAGCCTGGAGTGGAATCCGGGAATCTGCCTTTGTATTCATTATTTATTTATTTTTATGATGCTGGGGATTGAACCCAGGGACACTCTACCACTGATATACACCCTTTACCTATTTTCTTAAATTTGAAACAGAGTCTCTCTAAGTTTCTAAACCTGGCCTTGATCTTGATATTTTACTGCCTTAGCCACTGGGATTACAGGACTGTATGACATTGACTATATGAGTCAGATGCCTATTGAAACATAAGCTCTTCTATTATCATTAATTTTCAGGAAAATCTGGTAAGCATATTTCCCCTTCCAATATTTGCAGAACTTGGCAATTCTAAACAATTCCATACTAGTTTCCACCTAAAAATGACCTCAGTCTTTGGAGAAAGTACATTCTGCTTGTCCTGATATTTCCCTAAGTGCACCTAAGTTTGGAGGTGTGATTTCACTGGAGATTCCTGGCTACAGGCCTCATTTCCCACCTTAACTGATGTTCCTCTCTGAGAAGGTGGGGGAATAAGTGTAAAAAAGTGTCAAGAGACTCCCAAATAAGGAGGCCTACTGGCTCCTGGCAGACATCCCCAGTGCCCCCCCACCCCACCCTACCCTCATCCCACCAATGCCTGATAGCATAGAACAAGGATATAGAGGTCAAAGGTGTGCTTGGAGGTGGTTATCACTTCTGAGCGTTGTGTGAATTGAATCTTAAAATTGAATAGAAATTTGCCAGATTGTAAATGTGGATAGGGTGTTTCTGGAGAGTTGAGCTGCACAATGACATAAATAATTATGGTTTTACCATAATCCCATTATTCTTATTTATGACAATATTTTGATGGACCTTTTTATTTCAAACCTTGTGATTTGATACTCTGGGGCACAGAAATATTCTAGTGGCAAACAATCCTTATCTTCTGTCTACACTGAAATCATGCTAACATTATTCTATTTTCTAAGATTTAATTAAGCTTACCCAATCTCAGGAAAAAAAAAAATTCGAAAGATTACAGTATTTTAAAGTAATGTATCTGTTATACTGTGCCAAGCTGGGTTGGTGACCTTCTGTAATGGTAACAACTTAAAGGAAATCCAGGCTGTTAAATACACACCATTAAAAAATCTTGATTTAAAGACCCATGAGCCAGTATTATTGGAAGGAGTAGGCTAGATATCAGCAAAATAGCACTCCTGGATTCCATTATTTTAACTACATCACAGAATAGAAAAAAAAAAACACATACTGAAAACTAATGGAATAATATGTTTTTCAAAAGCTCTAAAATATAATAACATGAAATACAAAGATAAAGTGGGAGGAGGTGTGTAGCAACAAAGTACACAGTCATTAGCACAGTAAAAAAAGTGAAAGGTATAAAAGTGCTGCATAAGTTTCTCATTACTTAAGTTTAGCAGACTATTTCATTAGCAATTATTAGAAATAATGGAGAATATTTTTATATACTTTGAATGCTCTTAGCATCAATTAAGTATTATTGAAAAATTGGGTGAGATGTTTTCAAACTAAGAAGAAAATGTCCTGAATTAATAATATCTTAGTATTATTAATGTATCTCCAAATGTTCTACTATGTAAAATAGTTGTCAACTGATTTATTATTTCAAAACCAATACTTTATCATTTGGGAGCCCATTATTTCTCCAGACAAGGTTTATATTGATTAAAAAAATATTTTTAATTTTGTGGGAGAAGAAAAAATTTCGTTAGTCATGTTAATAAATCCATTCTGTCCCAAAATGAACACCTTTAAGTTACTACTTTTAATTTTTAAGCTTCCAGTCCGCATATTCAAGTATAGTTGGAAAAATAACTTACCAAAATAGTATTAAAATATCTTCCCTTATATTAATGATTAATAATAAGATGCATGTCTATCTTTGTTACTTGTTAATAGTGTCAACTAATTCAGTATTTCATAAGTTCCAGAATTTTTTTAGCATACTCCAGCTCTTTCACATTTTTATTCCATGTTTTTAAGCCATCCATTATTTTATACCTCATAAACTTGATTTTCTAAAGTAGTAAGGGAAAAATCTATTGTATTAAAGGAACATTAAAAACATTTGCATTTTTTTCTGAGCATAGATTAACTTAGTTGCATGGAAATATAGGACACTCTAGGAGTGTCCTATTTTGTTTGGTTTATAATTTATTTGACAGGAACTTTTGGCAACTTGAATTTTTTTAGTGGTTGAGACATATGATGACAGGCTTCCCTCCTGCCCCCCTTTTTTTTTTTTTTTTTTTGGTTGATATTTTCATACCCATGTAAGTGTGCCCTTTGTGCTGCACTTAGCATACAAACTATGGAATTTATCATCTCCAGGTAGAAAATATTTTCTGAGCTGGAATTGCTAAGACTTGGGGACTCTCGGAGACAGACTAAATGCATCTTTAATTTAGATATAGATATATAACTTTGGGAGCAAAGAACAGAATGCCATAGTCTAAGTCTGCAATATCCCTCAAAGGCCTAGGTTTTGATGAAGGATTAGTCTCTAGCCGATAGCACTTTTGGAGGTGGTGGAGCCTTTAGGATGTATGGTCTAGTAGAAGGAAGTTAGGTCATTGGCGGTATATAATTAAATGAGTTATACAGACCCTAGCCCATTCTTGTCTCTTTGCTATGTGTTCTTCATGAAATTTAATAAGCTTCCTCTGCCATGCACTCTAGCCATGATGTACTGTGCTGTCACAGGGCCATAGCAACAGGTCAATCAACTCTGATCTGAGACCTCTGTAACCATGAGACAAAGATAAAACTTTCCTCCTTATATGTTGATTATCTTAGGTATTTGCACACATGGATGGAAAGCTGAACCTACAGAAATTTTGAATTTATAATAATTACCTTAAGTCACTGATATTCTAACAGTCGATAAAAATTTGCCTTCCTTTTGCCCCTTTACCAAATAGGTAGCCAAGAACATTATTTGATTTTATGAGTATTGGAGATAAAACAAGTTTCTTTAATTGAAAATTTTCATTTATTTTGTCTATGGTAAATGAGGCAGCTTTCACATGATTCAAGTTTCAAGATTTTGGAACTCGTGGTTTTAACATGGTTATTAGTTTACTACTTTTAAGTAGGTCTTAAGTGCTGGTTACTGCGATCTTATTTAAATGGAATGTTTAACTCATAGGTGCCTCATGAATTGAGGTTTAGTTTGTGAGTCTGTGTCTGACAAGGAGCTTAGGAGCAAAAAAGCCTCACATGTCAAATGAACATAGACTATTGAGGTTTCTTTCTTTCTTTTTTTTTTTAAACACTGAGTTGAGTGAATTCTTTATATATTCTGGATGCGAGTACCTTATTAGATGTATAGTTGTCAAATAGTGTTTGCATTTTGTTGGTTGTCTTTTTGCTCTCTTGATGATTTCCTTTGCTGTGAAAAGCTCTTTAGTTTGATGTTATCCCATTTGTTCATATTTTATGTTTAGTAGTCATGTCTTGAAGAATTCTTCCTATGTTTCCTTATAGTAGTTTTATAGTTCTGGGTCTCACATTTGTCTTTAATTCATTTTGAGTTATTATTTGTAACTGATGAGAGATAAGGGCCTAGTTTTATAATTCTGCACATGAAAATTCAGTCTTCTCAGCACCATTTATTGGAGAGATTGCATTTTCTTCATTGGGTGTTCTTGGCTTCTTTGTCAAAAATCAGTTGGCTGTAAATATATGGGATTATTTCTGGGCTCTCTATTTTGTTCCATTGGTCTGTATTATTCAGCATTGAAGTGTCTCTCCAAAATTTGGCTAAAATTATTTCTGTTATACTTAACATGCTTTTTCCTGATAGACACACACTAAATTAAGGCATTTAGTCATTAAATGTAGCTGTTCCCAGAAAGAGATTATCTTTTCTAAAGGCTGTTTACTAGGTAATGACCAGGCTCATAGAAAAGTGATTTATAATGGCCCTATGAAATTTCCGGATTCAGCCCTGGCCTTTTCTCAGCATGATTTGCCACTCTGTATCCAAGCAGCAAATCCAGGCCCACCCGCCTGGCAGCTCAACTAAAAGGAGGACTGGGAGATTCAAACTTAACTTCAGTTAAATTCCATAAAAGATATTTGTCCTTTTTGTTCCCAGGCATTCCAGATAAAATTTCTGAGTGAATTAACATATGAGATGATTAGAAAAGAGAGGCAGTTAGAATTTCTGCTACAAATAGAAACTATGCAAATCAAAGGACAGAAAAGTATTCTAGGCCCTGAGGGGACCATATTACATCATTGAAAAGGGAGTAAATTAATGAACTATTTCTCCTACAACCATGTCTGGGAGATTCCTCTCAATGGAAAAAGGCATATTTCTGCTTTGTTGAGAAGATCTGTGGATTTAATTCTCCACTGATTATCTCATTTTTTAACATACAGAAGAGACATCCAGACTGCCCCACACCAAAATTCTCTGAATTGTGTTCCTACCTCCATTATCAGCTATTTTGTGGGTACTAATGAACTGCTCCTCACAACCAACATTAACATAAAATTACAGTGTTTTTATTCGAGTTTAAAAAGTCAATATCTGGCTCCTACTCAAAAGTGGAAGTCTTGAACAAGTGAATTGGTGAATTGATGTCCTGAATAAGCATGAGAGAGAGAGAGAGAGAGAGAGAGACAGAGAGAGAGAGAGAGAGAGAGAGATAAAAGAAGACTCTTAGGCTGTCCTGGAAACAAGAATCTGACTCAACTGTGAATTGGAAGGCCCAAATTTACCAGCCTGCTGGAAGACCCCTTTGGAGAAATGTGAGAGAAAAGTTCAAGTTGTGCATGTTGACTGATATGTGTTCCATTTTAATGGAATGGGGAGAGACATTCCACATATCACTATATGTGCCCTTAGGATTTCATTTTCATTTGGGAGACAGATATTAACTTGCTTACCTTACAAAAAACACTGCAGCTTTCTATTATGGATGGTTTTAAGTGATAAATGATTGCTTAAAACAGAGACACACAAACACACTCGAATAGAGCATGGACACTTCAGATGACTGCAAATGTATCACAAAAATTAAACTTCTTTTGAGTTATTCTCATAGGGATACTAGACTTATTCATATATCATTGGAAGTTTTAACTATAATAGGAGCGATTTAACTATAGAGAATATTATAAAATGTGATGATACCTTTTGCTGAAATGATCAATGACACCATCTTGGCTGTAAAAAATATTTAAATCCTCTTCATCTCTTTGGCCAGAGTTGTTAATGAAAACAGTATTCTGGACTTCTAAAAAGAAGACCAAACGGGAAGTCTCCATTCTGCTATGATTAGGTTAACACATCAAGCAAGTTGGAAAAGTCATTACAGAAACACAGAGACTTCTACCTGGCTTGGAAAAGTAGACCCTCATGAATTATGGTATCCTTTTAACTGAGAATATCTAGATCCTTGGTCTTGGGTTAGATCAATACCGTAAATTTGACAATCCCATAAAATAAGTGTTATGTAAGACAAGCTGAGAACATTTGGGACCCATTGGTATAGACTATAGTAAAGTGATATATATAGTGGTTTATACTTAGAAGAAAAATGCCAGAGGCCAGAAGCAAATAAAGCCAAGAAGTTGATATTTGTGCAAAAAATTAGCCTTGAGTTTCTCAGGGTTCCTAAATATTCTCTGTGTTCTGTGCAAAAAAATTGACAAGTTATAAAAAGAGAGAAAACATCTCCCACTCACATCTTAGAGACATTTGCTTGTATTTCACAATTGTAAAAAACGAGGGAACTCTATATTCTGCACAGGGAGAATTTGTTTGTATAACAAAAGGAAAGATCATGTTTTATGCATACTTCCAGAGGGGGAGTGTCAGAAATGCCAGCAGGTTGTATACATACTGTTCTATGGACAAAAACTACATGTACAGAATCATCTCTGTCTCTCACCATGTTTCTATGTTGGAAACTGGTGTGAAAGGAAATAATGTGAAATCTATCCTGTTCACTAAATTTCTTTTGTGAATTAAATATATGTGTTTTGACAACAGCAACAGTCCTATGTATGTATTGCTCATAGATCAAAAGTAATCTGAGTGTGTATGTAGGGCTATGTGCTTTTGTGTTTGCATGCATGTATCTATGTTTGTTCACAGTTTTAATTAGCAAAATAAACTGCTTAAATTTTTTTAAAATACATGTATGTATGTGTTTGTATTAATGAATATTTATCAAATTCAGCACAATTATAGTGTGTACTAATATTTTGTGTTCCTTGAAATGATATTCTAAGACCAAGTATTACATAAAACACATAATATATTCTCAGATTGATGTTTTATATCATATTCCTTGCAAATATTGTTTTTAAAACTTTTTATATGAAATGATATCACTAGATATAACTATATTATTGGCCTATTATTTATTCATAGGTTCCAATTTTAAATGCAAATAAATGTGATTAAATTTATTATTTATGATATAGTATATAGGGAAGATTGTCTATACAATACAAGTTGTCTATAAAGAAAGTCAAATTGATAGTTATTCCATAGTAAGTCTGTTTCTTTGATTGTATTTTCTTGAATATAATGTGTTCATATTTAAACTTTCATTTTTTAAGATTTTTTTTAATATGCCTTTAGGTGCCCAGATCTGTATGATTTTTATAAAAAAATTAGAGTGTACTATTATTTGTTTTATTAAATTGACATATAATTTTTAAAAATCATTTTACATACAATTACCTTTTGTTTCTTTCTAAATTATGTCACCTCTGTTCACTTCTAAAGGTTAACCTGACAACTATAAGAACAATGATATTTTTATTTCTTTTTAAGTCATTAAAAGTATTAATAAAGGTTATTGCACTTGAAGAAGGAATTTTGTTCTTGCTTTTCATGGCATAATTATTTAAGTTTTCTTAGCAAAATATTTTATGCCAGAATTTAATGCAATGACAAAGCTATTGAATAAGTTCAAATTAATAATTTCATTAAGAATTCTTGCTATTTTTTGTCTACACACTTGGGTATTATTATACTAAAAATATCAGTTGCTACATCAATTTTTGAAAAATAATTTAAATTAGGAACCATTTGTAGATAATAATTTAGCAGCTAATCTTTATCTTTTTTTGTTGTTGTTGTTACTGGGAATTGAACTCAAGAATATTCTAACTCTAATAAAGGCTCCCAGGCTCCCAGCTGTTCATAGTTTTATTTTGAAACATTATCTCTCTAAGTTGCTGAGACTGACCTCAAACCTGTGATTCTCCTGTCTCAGCTTCCCAAGAACTGGGATTACAAGCTTGCTACACCACACCCTATTATCAATTAATCTTAAATATGTAAGTAGGCAGCTGTCAAATGACATAGCAATTGAATTCTTGGGCGCTTAGTCCAGAAATATGAAAGATTTTGTTAATAAAAACAGTTATATAAGAATATCCATATACGCTTTATTCATGAAAGCCCAAAACTGGAGTCTTCCCCAACAATAATTTTCAACAGGTGTATGGATAAACAAAACGTGATACATCTAAAACATGGAATACAACTCAGCAATAATAAATGACTTGCTGTCCGTTTATATATAACATTGATGACTCTCCAGAGAATTACATGGAGTGCAAGAAGCCAATCTCAAAAGGTTATGTACTAAGTCCATTTACAAGAATTTGTGAAAATAAAGAATAAATAAGGACCTAGAAAATTAATTGGAGTGTTTTAGGAAAGATAAATCATTGAAAATAGTTTTTCAAATCAGTCCTGATTATGTAAGTCTGAGTTAGTATGGATGTAGCAGGGTTACAGTATGAGTTCTGAGGAGAGTAGCAGCAAAAGAGATCTCAATATTAACTGTACAATGTTAATCACACCTATATTCAAGAGATCTCTCACTCTCTCAGAATACCCATTTTAGTCATAATTTTTCATTTTCTTTAAAATTAATTTGCATTCAATGAAACAAATATAGACATCATTTCACTAGACCAAAATCAGAAATTTTCTCAATTATCGTTTTTAAAATAAATTATCATCTTTCTTTTCCACTTCTGTTCTTACAATGACTTGGACTTTATAAAAGCAAGCTTCCCTGAATGTTTCCAAAGGACAGATGGGAAACATGTTGGACCTTTTTGCTCACACAATTTCCTATTGAGTGTGAAATTAGTAGGAACATCCCAAATTATTATGCCTAGTTGGCAATGGAACTTCATCACAGACAACCTTTCACGATGATAGGAAATTACCAGTTTTAGGGAGTTTCAGACTAACTATGTCCCTTTTAATTTAATTTTAGCTGTGTTAGCTTCCTTGTCTCAAAACTGCAATTCTGACTCTAATTAAATTATTTTTGATTGAATAATATGTCTGAAGATTAAATAAACAGGTTTAATTACCCCTAAATAATAAAATATGATGTAAATATACTGAATGATAGGTTAGAGCTTCTCCAAAGAGAATTAAAACACCAACATATTTCAGAGTTTTGATTACAAGATAAGATTTGGGCGTGGTCCAGAGAGAATTAATGGCCTTTAGAGTTGGTTTTTATTTATTAAGGAGGCATGGGAATTAAAGATGAAAACAAATTATCATTTTTCCTACTAAGAGGTAGGTATGTTTTCCCTTCTGTTGAATATGCCCTAATCCTGTTACATGCTTTGATTAACACAATCTGTCAAAAGTGATGCTGCTTAATCTCTGGGGCAAGACCTTTTGAAATCAGCAGCTTTCACTTTTGCATTCTTGGAACTCACCTTTACAGCTAAAAATAGCTTACCTTACAAAGAAAGGCCACTGGGAGAACAACTAGGGGTTTGATCAATAGCCGAGCTCAGTTCCAAGCCAATGACTAGCATCATTTACCAACCATGAACAGAAGTCATCTTGAGTATTCCAGCACAGTTGAGCTTCCAGATAACTCCAGCCTCATTAAATACCTCTTGGAGCAGAAGAATTGCCCTACCATGCCCAATTAACCTGAAGAATCACTTGTAAATACTATATGGTTCTTAATTATAGCCTACTAAATTTTATGGTAGACAGTTTGTACCGAAACAGATAAATGAAAGTGATGTGATAGGTTTTCTAAATTCCAATAAGTCCTTTTTTTTTTTTTTTTTTTTTTTTTTTTTTTTTTTTTGCTAATATTCTGCATAAAAGCAATAGAAGGGCACTAATGGAGAGATTTTACAAAACATGGAAATAGTGGGGTTGTTGTTCCAAAGACCAACATATTTCTGATGTCCCCTTCTCCCCTCCTCCTGAGAATCTAGAAGGACAGATACACCTAGGGTCAGATAATGGAGAACATAGAAAACATAATTAAGAATGAGATAGCCTTAGATGCAGGTGCAAACATAAGAGCTGGTGAAACCTGTAATTGCCATGAACAGACTCAATTAAGACATAGCTGAAGGCTCATACAAGCAAAAATGACATTGCAGCAAAATCAAAGATCAGAAAAGGCTGGGAGAAAAGATGTGAAGAAGGAGATTCCTTCCCCTCAAAATTGCTGTCATGTACAACATCCTTCATATATAGTCTATATCAGGGTTGTCTTCAGATCCGTTCATTACCTTCTGTAATAAACTGACGTGCCACAGCTCCTTAATAGCTGGATCTTGAGCAAGGCTTGGTCTGCTGGAGTCCTGCAAGGCAGATGATTCCAAAAGAAGGAATGTGTGGGATATCCCACTTTGCATTATTATATTCTGGAAATTTGGGGTGCTTTTGATTTTGCTTTTATTTTAATTATAAAGGAAAACTTCTTAGAAACATGTGGCCTGACAGATACTGATCTCTTAGCTGAAAAAAGCAGTGCCTCAAGACAACCCAATGCATTAACCTTTTACAAGCATTAGTTTAGAAACAGGCTTTGCAAGTTTATCTAAATAGCTACTCTTTTTCCTGGTCTCCCTGCAACCCTCTAACTACCTGAGATAAGATAGAACACTGCTTAAAGGGGCTAAACAAAATTGTAAAGATTTTAACTAATGGAAAAGAATTTTTATATATGTGTTGTAACCTTAACTGGTTGAGGATAACCTTTGGAAAAACAAGTCTGTAAAAATTCCTGTTCTATATGCCTTATTGCAAAAAAAAAAATAGTATAAAACAGCGACTAACAAACAGTAAAACAGATATGCTTCTTCACTGCATTTGGTGTATTCTCATGACCTCTTCTCATTCCACACCTGTGGAGGGACCCCCAACCCCACTGTCTCCAGGGCTGGACCCCGGCACTGACGGGCTTTGAAAATATTCTAATGACTTGACAGACATGAGGATGCCTTAAGTGAGATCTTGTCCACACCTTCTGCACATTTTAAAATGTATAGAAAATCAAATCTAGAATAATATAGCTGTAATACAGTATTGAATTTGCATACCTGTAGGTGTATCCTGGAGAGTGTGGCCTCCACACTTTAATGAGAGAAAAAGCAGTGAACTTTTGATATTAGCCCTTTTTTACCTTGGGTTTTCTTACTCTCTATGGAAGACACCAGTTATTAAAACAAACAAACATCTTGGAAGAAAACCACATACTTTGTGCTCTCAAATGTTTTCATACCTTTGTCATACATCTTTGAACTGTTGTCATCACGTAAACTGTCACAGCAAAACCAATTTAATCCAAGTACAGGTCATCATTCTCTCCAAGTTTTGAAGGCAGATATATTCTTTAAGCTTTAGCTGTTATCATAGTTTTATTTGTTAGGAGTAAATACTTCTTAGCACCTAATTTATTAAAAATGTTTTATGAAGTTAAAAAAGGGTGACAAATGTTACTTTTTTGCGTATTTGACTTATTCTATGTGATTTCACAGTTTTAATATAAACATAAAAATAAATCATATGTCCAAAATACTTTTGAAATTTTATAAACTATATGCAAATGTTACTTTTTTGCATATTTGACTTATTCTATGTGATTTTACAGTTTTTAATATAAACATAAAAATAAATTATATGTCCAAAATACTTTTGAAATTTTATAAACTATATGTTTACATTATACTGTAAATGATCATTTATACCAGAGTATATAGCACAGAAGACTAAAGGTTAAAGAGTTAAATTTTATAAAGCCAAAATTAAATTTTAGGTTACCACACTCTAGAGCTACATTTTTTTTTTCTTATCTTTAAACATTGGTCAAAAATTTATATCTTCTCTTTCAATGGGTAATGGTGACTTTTTTTTTTTTTTTTTTTTTTTTTGTGCAGGGGATTAAACCCAGGGTCACTCTAACTTTTACCCACACCCTCAATCCTATGTTTGTTTTGTTTTGTTGGGGTACTGGGAATTGAACCCAGGGGCATTCTATCTCTGGGCTATGCCCCCAGTCGTATTTTTTCTTCTTTAGTCTGAAACAGGGTCTCATTAAGTTGCAGAGGGCCTCACTACATAGCTGAGGCTGGTGGCGAATCCGGATCCTCTGGTCTCAGCCTCCCAAACACTGGGATTACAAGCATGCAATCCTATTTTATTTTTTTTTTCTTTTTAACATAGTCTTGCTAAGTTTCTCAGGATAGCCTTAATCCTGTTATCCTCCTGCCTCAACCCTTCAAGTACTGAGATTACTGGTATGTGTCAATTGCACTGGTGGCCTTTGAATAAGATAACTAAAGAAAGCAAATTTTGGAGCATTGTAATGGCATATAATAAAATTAAACAGCTGAATATTAGAGACAAAAAAGGATCTTAGTAAATTAAAGATTGTGGATAGAATGCATAGCAGTCAGAGACTGTTGATAAAATACAGTCAAGAAGGCATCATTGCTTGAATCATAGAAGAGAAAAGCTGTGACATAAATAAACTAAGTAACAATTATGGTAGATAATTGATGAGATATATTAAAGGAAAGTACATGATCTAAGATGTCTGAAGTTTGCAATAGGGAGACAGATCCCCTCAATTCATTATCTCCCTCAGTGGCCTCGAAATAAAATTTCCTGAAGTAAGAGAACCTAGTGTATCTTTTACTTGTACCCTGAAAGAATCAGATTACAAAATTTGGTATTTTGAGGGCAAGGATGATTTAATTACACATAATTTAATAAATCTCATTGCATTGAATTTAAAAAACTATCTCAAACTTGTATTAAAATTTTCAATTTATGCTTTTAATTAGCTGGTTTCACTTTTATACTAAATCTTTAAAACCAAAAATGAAAAACGATTTTTTGATAGGATTTCTCATTTTAACACAACCTTTTAGTCATTTTTTTATCATTATAAGAATAGGGAAAATGACAAAAGAAAAGAAAAGAAAGTTTTCAGACTTAAGTTTTCAGTATTAGCAGTATACAGATAAAATCAAAGTCTCCAAATTTTGGTGAAAGTTATTTTGAAGAACTAATATCAGAACATCAAGGGAAAGAAGTAAAGCAAATATGAAGAATTAAAAAACATGAATGTATTAAATTTCAAGGAAAAAAAGCAAAAATAAACTTTATGAAGCTGAAAGTTTTTCATTTACATATATGTTTTGAAATATGAAGTAAAATGAATTTTATCACTGTTAGAATTTTCCTAGGACTTTTTTTTTTTTCAGAAAACAGAAATTTAGGTTTCTACAAATAATTCTCCAGACAAAGCAGCTCAGAGAAAGCATGTGTTTCACTCTGGAATTAGGGATAAAGTATGCCTTTGATATTTGATGCTGAAAAGTGACATTGGTTCTTCTTCTTCATGATTTTTCTGAATTGTCTCAAATAGTTGCTCTAAAAATATGTTTCATTCCTTACTTAGCAAGGCAAAATAGATTAACAGACACAAATATAATGATATCATACAGAAAAAAATCATTCCGAGACATAATGAACAAATAGAAAAATTTTGAGGTATTACCATGAAATATTTAAATTTTGTTGAAGTAGGTTTCCATTCATTAAATAACAATAGATAATACAATTGTCTAATGGAGGAAGATCACAAAAGACCAATTAATGAGACAAAATGTGCTAAGAATTAAGTGATATTAAAAGGGAGAAATTCTTAAAAGCTCAATTTTAAGAAAGGTAAGGAAAATGCAAATAGTGAAAGATATTGAGAGACATGAAGACATAAGAGTAAAACAAACAAGGTGAAAATAATAAATTATATGACAGGATCATAGAGAAATTTCACTTCAAGCATCAGTGGACCAGGTTGCTAAAGAGAAATACTCTGATAGAAAACAAATGAGTGCCGGGCGTGGTGGCGCACGCTTGTAATCCCAGCATTTGGGAGGCTGAGACCTGAGGATCCGGGTTCGAGGCCAGCCTCAGCTACCTAGTGAGGCACTCTGCAACTTAGTGAGACTCGGTTTCAAAATAAAGAATAAAAAATAGGGCTGGGGGTATAGCTCGGAGGTAGAATGCCCCTGAGTACAATCCCCAGTACCGAAAAAAAAAAAAAAAAAAAAAGAAAACAAATGAGTTAGAAGACAAAAAGAAGTAAAGTAATAAGAAAGATGGAGAAAGGGAGAAAACAGGAGATTATTTTATAATTAAAATGAATTTATTTTTTGTGGTGCTGGAAAAAAATAAATCTTTAAAATATAAATTAAGAATTATGCAAATGGGCTGGGCATGGTGGCACATGCTTGTAATCCCAGCATTCAGAGGCTGATACCAGAGGATCCAGGTTCTCGGGCCAGCCTCAGCTGCTTAGTGAGGCCCTCCACAACTTAGTAAGACCCTGTTTCAAAATAAAGAATAAAAAAATAGGGCTGGAGTTGTAGCTCGAAGCTAGAATGTCCCCAGCTTCCATCCCCAATAATGAAAAAAAAAAAAAAAAAAAAGAATTATGCAAATGGAATTTACAGAATTTAGAAAAAAATTTACAGGAAATTAGTGACATGAAATACAAGTCAGAAAATAATCCAAGTTTAATTAAAGCTTTATACTATATTGGAAATAAAGAAAGATTATATAAGATACATAAAACATAGATTCTTAAAATATATACAAATATTTATATATATTTTAAATGCTAAGGAGATATAGAAACAAATTTTCAATACAGGAGAAAACCATTTATCTGTAGATCCAATAAACTTTGAATTTTCCCTCATGTTCAATAAGCTTCATAAAGATAAATATAAAGAGAATATCTCCTAGAAACCTGACAGAAAATGGAGGAAATATATAGACTGAAAAAAAAAAATTTATAGGCAGACAAAACCTAAAATATTCTTTAAACGAAGATAAAATAGCCAGGTGACTTTTTTTTTTTTTATTTATTTATTTATTTTTTTTGCATACTGGGGATTGAACTCAGGGGCATTCTACCTCTGAGCTACACCCCCAGCCCTATTTTTTTATTCTTTATTTTGAAACCGAGTCTCACTAAGTTGCGGAGTGCCTCACTAGGTAGCTGAGGCTGGCCGCGAACCCAGATCCTCTGGTCTCAGCCTCCCGAATGCTGGGATTACAAGCGTGCGCCACCACGCCCGGCTTGCCAGGTGACTTTTTAACAAAAATAATATGTATCAGTTAATTTTCCTCCAAAATATTGGTATGGAACCATTTCTAAATTTCTATGGTTAGTTGCAATTATTTATACTTTTCCATTTTGTGAGTCTTATAAATCAGTAAAGGTAATTGAAAATACTTGACCTTAGGAATGTAACTCAAATGAGGAAAGGCGCTCTTTTCTTTTTTAAGTATTGTCAAAGTGTGGGACTGTTTGAGATAGTCCTTTTCAATTAGTACAATGATAAAAACAAATTCTAAGAAGTAGAAAAGACAGCAGTCAACAATTTTTATCCTTGATAGTACAGTCTATGACACATATTTAAATTAGAATTCTAGCTCCTTTCTTCTCAGTTTGTTTGAACATGGGACATGTGGTTCAATTATCTTGATTACAATGATGGTAGTGCCTACCTCATAGGATCTCATGCTGTCTATGAATTAAAATATGTAAGTCATTAGATTGTGATTTGCATATAACTAAGTTCTCAAAAACTGTTAAAGATGAAATTGTTGTTGATTATGTCCATAGTTATAGATAATGTCTTACTTTTGCACTTTACTGGGGAATAAAAAAGAACACATTCAAAATCCCGTGAATTCTAATTATATTCTAGATCCTTCTATAAGGCTTTCCATGATCTTCATAAAAAAAATGGTCATCATTGCAAAGGGGATTCAACTGTACCTCTTGAACAAAAGGAACAATGAGAACAAGACTATTAAGAGGTACACAACATAAAAGCAGATCAGCTGACTCTGGTACTATGGAAAGATAATCAGAGTGTGATAACATGTAGTTTCATCTGTATCTCTAGAGTATTAAAAACAATTAGAACAGCATTGTTAAAAGATGGACAAGCATCAGTGAAGGATCAGCTGACCTTGACCCTGATGTAGGAATAATCAAAGTGTAGTACATATGTAGTCTGGAGACAATACATTCTTTTACTTACTGTCTAGTCATATAAAAATCAGAAGGTGAACTTTGACAATATTACTTAAAAGACATAGGGAAAAAAATCATGAAGAGGTATTGGCAATACACTTTTTAAAAAGTGCATTTAAAAAATGCCTGGAGATGTAGCACCATGGTTGAACCCTTGCCTAGCATGCTAAAGACCCTGGGTTTGATCCCCAAAATCACATAAAGAAGAAAGGTGCCAAATGAATTATGGTTGTTTTAGTATGATCCCTGTGCTCCTAAAAGATTGATAAGCTCACTTTTCTAAAGTTAATCAATATTTACAAAATCCCAGTATAAAGTAATATATAGGTTACTAAACTATTATGCTATAAATGCTGTAATAATATTGATGTGAGATTGTTACTATTACACGAGACAAAAACTGGGCTAGTTGTATAAAATAGTTTTTGTATATTCTTCATTAGTGGTAATTTTTTTTTTCTTATGAAAGAAAATTTTACCAAAGAAAGCAATATAAATGTGAGCTAAAAGTAAGATCTGGAGTGTGGCTTTAGGAAAGAAAAAAAGATTCACCTTAATCACTATAGTGCCAAAGGCTAATTATACACCATGAAATAATTGCTATAGCAAAAGAAGAATAAAATTTATATTATAATTATTCTGTGAGAAATGACAAAGCACACTGTCCAATTTATGGTAGTAGGGGAAATATAATTAACATTGGTTTAAGCTCATGTGAAACTGTCTTAACACAAAATTGGTGTTTTAAGCAACCCTCTATTCTCACTGAAATTAGGAATGTTTAAGATTTATTACGTTAAATTTTAAAATTTCTTTATATATAGATTACCTATACTACATATCTATAGAGTAAGAATATTTAAGTATTCTGAGGGTAGTTATTCTAGAATCTAAAACATTTCATTTGTACATTTTATTTTATTTTTGTGGTGCAAGAAAATGAACACAGGAGCATTTTACCTCTAAGCTACACCCCCAGCCCAATTTTATTTTGCTTTGAAACAGGATCTTGCTATGTTGCTAAGGCTGTCTTCAAACCTGCAGTCCTCCTGTCTCAGCCTCTCCAGTACTGAGATTATAGACATGCATCACCACCAAACCTGGCTGTAAAATGTTAAATTGTTGATCATTTCTGTTGTGCTAATTGGCCAAGTGAATCAACTGAATTATTATTCAGTTACAGAAGTATCTAACAAATATCAGATGTATAACATACATGATGAATGAAACTTTGATTTTGCCACAGCAGATATGTTGCAACTCCAGTGGGTTTAAAATCTAACAAGGGTGTAGATAGAAATGTATGACCTTAAAAACACCTCAGAATTTAGGAGATTGAACTCTTTCAATATATACCAAAAGATAGATGGGAATATGTAAAACTGTAATCTTCATATGTAGACAGAAAAAATAGCCTTTACCACAGCAATTGTGTAAATTGATACTAAGTCTTCCCATAGGTAATTTTGACAAAGAATATAATTATAATTTATTGAACATAATAAAATGATGTACAGAAGAGCCATTCTAAAGGTAACAATTTAGAAACCATGTAGAAATAAATGGCATTTTAGAGATCACTAGAAAAAAAAATGTCATGAATTCTATACCATGGTTTTAAATCCATCTCTCATTTCATTGTTACTTTTTTCTTTTCTTTTTTTTTTCTTTTGTATTGAACCCAGGGTGACTCTATCACTGAGCTATATCTTTAGCACTATTTATTTATTTTGAGGCAGTGTCTCATTAAGGTGCCTCAATCTTGTGATCATCCTACCTCATCTCCCCTGTGGGCTGGGACTACAGGGTATGCCACCTTGTCCAGCCTATCTCTGTTTCTTTGTTTCTTCAACATTGAATACATGAAAAACCCCTTATAGGAGAGAGAATGTGTGTGTGTGTGTGTGTGTGTGTGTGTGTGTGTGTGTGTGTGTAATTCAATCATATAAAGGTAAATATCAGAGAAAAGAGCATAAGAAGTAGAAAATGTTTCACACTGAGAACTCAGATGAGAAAAAGTAGATAAATATATACATATATAATCTTACCCTTAAGAAAAAACTCACTGTTGCAGTTAAATCCACCTTTCAATGTTACCTAGACTAGTGTAAAGACATCTTCCAAAATGTGACTAGAAGAGAAGAATCATAGAAATAACAAGTGGTATTGTACAAAAAATGAGCTAGGCTCTCTATAATAAAGCAGCTAAATTCCTCATTATTACAGCAGAATTAATGTTTTATAGCATATTAATCCAATAGAAACACAAGGAAGGATATTGCCATGCTCTATTTTTATAACTTATAACAAAAGTCATGAAAAGGGCAGCACGATACTACTACTATAGTATTACTACTATGAAAATGGGAATACACTAAATGACCAGAATATTTAATTGCCACATTTTATTAATATGTAGTATTTATTAAATTCCAGGAGTGCTGTGGCTCTTATCATTATATTAGCCACTAATATAATGTTATAATTCTCAGATTTATCATTGCCAAATTATCAACTCTAATGCAAAACTTACTATATAAAGTTTTATAAAGGTGCCATTAAAAGACTGATTAATATTTTTCAAATGTTATTTTGATTTTAAAATAAATGAAGATAAATGGATTTCAAGTATTAATACCCAAACAAAAAAAGAAAAATCCAATTAAATATTAAGAAATCATATCTTATTAAATTAGCAAGCTGTCCAAATAATTATAAGAAATTTTCTTTTCTGGAAATTTCAAGTCATATGTTGAATTAATGTAACTTCTATAGATTTTAGTTAAACATAAAGTAGTCCTTATGGTAAAAATAGTATTTCATTCATTTATTTGTTTTAAATAAAATCAGTGGGCATACCATGATTTTGATTAAAGTTCAAGCAGAGCTCTATGAATAGAAAGAACAATGTGTTACAAAATATTGGTTTAATATCAATGACTCTTCCATTTAAATGATAAAAGTCAAAATCCAAAATACATTAAGCAAATATTTAATAATTAGCTAATAAAAACACAAATAGAAACAATTTCTACCTTTTTCCTCTTCAACTGTCTTTGTCTTGTCTTCATTTTATTTCATTACAAACCCACTTTCTCCACAGGGCAATTCAGATGCTCCCAAACTATCACTGATTCCCATTTTTAATCACTTTGTTACTTCAAAATTGAGATGCCCTAACCGGCCAGCTGCAGTTGAAACAATCCAGAGAGAGGCAAATCTTTCAATCAATTATGTGGGCCCTAATCATAGACTAATGTGTTCAGTTGCATCAGTCTAGGATAAAAATGACAGATGTCTGATTGAAAAACTAAGCCAAAAATAATATATATCACATCACAGCCATATATGTGTGTGTGTGTGTGTGTGTGTGTGTGTGTGTGTGTGTGTGTGTGTACTGGGGATTAAACCCAGAGACATTCTACCTTCAAGCTATACCTGTAGTCCACTTTTATTTCTTATTTGGAAACAGGGTCTCATGAGTTTGATGAGAATCTCACTACTTGCTGAGGCTTTCCTCAAACCTGTGATCCTCCCAGCCTCTCAAGTACTGGGATTACAAGTGTATGCCACCATGCCTGGCCTGTGATGGAATATAAAATGACCAATGAGTGAAATGATTATGTTTTACAAGAGAAGGCCTATCAACTATTATTTTACTATATTAGAAAAATATTAGAGTCAGATAATACTATGTGTATTTATTTATTTATTTATTTATTTATTTATTTATTTATTTATTTATTTATTTATTTATTTATTTATTTCATAGTACTGGAGATTGAACCCAGGAGCATTCTACCTTTTATTGATGACCTCAGTCCTTTTTTATTATTTTTATTTTTGAAAATGAGATCTAGCTAATTCATAACACTGGCCTCAAACCTGTGATCCTCCTGTCTCAGCCTGCCAAGTACTGGGATTACAGGCATGTGCAACTGCACTTGGCAAAGTTATGTGAATTTTATAAAAGTTGGAAGCACTTTAAGTGAAGGGATTTATTTTTTATCCACTCATATTCATATATCTTTCAATATAAATTAGTGACATAACATTTTTAGCACAACAATGCTATAGCTATATTATGTTTTTCCATATTTTATGATCAAACAAGCAATTTATTAGTAGCTTTAAATGTCAAATCAAAAAATGAAAAGCATGTGATACTAATAATATTAAAAGTAAGCTTAATTTAAATTTCAAAATTTAAATGAAAATCTGTATATATATGCATACATATATACAATAGAAATTTAAATACCATTTTGATTTTATTTTCTTAAATGAACCAAAAGATTGAATATTTTATATATTTCTTTTCTGTACTCAAAAATGAAATGCCTAAGGGAGAATTTGTGTAAATAAAATAATGATTAAACAATAAATTAGAAAATAAATGATGAAAATATTAAAATTTACTTTGAGATATAAAATAAAAAAAATACTCAACCTTTACTAAAAATTAATAACTCTTATGAAAAAGTAGAGATAATTAAATAAAAGATTTCAGAAAGAAAATAATCCATGAACAAAATAATTAACACCAGCTACAACAAAAAACCCACAGATATGCTTTGTTTTTATTTCTTTAGAGATTTTCACCATGTTTCTTGCAAAGGGATTTCTCTCTCCTCCTAAGCCAGATATTTCCTAACACCTTCTTTAGAAATTGCTCCAGCGATGTTCCATTATGTCTCCTACAGCATCAAATTTCTCAATCAAGGCACTGTTGGGGTGCTAACAGTTGTCCATTTCTTACCTACTGTTTTGTCTTGATCAAATTTGAGTCAGGCTTCTGTCTTTTCTATAAGTCTCTGAACTCTTCTACTTGCCAAGTTTCATGCACACAGAAAAAAGGAACATAGCACACTATGGGTTTCTCTTAAGAATCAACCCACCACAGAGAGATCATTTTCCTGTTGACCTTCTTCATCATTTCCCCTGGCTTGTCTAGTTGTCCCATCAAAGATTCTAATTGTCTTTACTTGCCTTCTCTTTAACCTCATAAAAGAAAATCACACTTTCATTTGATTTCAAGACATTTTCAGACTTCTGGAATTGGAAAATTCTTCCTACTAATAAAAAACATTTTTCTCCATAATTAAAGTCTTTCTCTAGAATTTGCATTTGTTTTATTGGACATTGTACACTGCTATTCAACCCAAGAGTGCATGCGTGTGTGTGCGTGTGTGTGTGTGTGTGTGTGTGTGTGTGTGTGTGTGTGTTGTTAATGGGTATGAAACCAGAGGTGTAGTATCACTGAGCTATATCCACAGCCCTATTTTATTTTTGGAAAAGGGTCTCCCTACATTACTGCATGCTGGCCTCAAACATACCATCCTCCTGTCTCAGCCTCCCAAGTACTGGGAGTACAGGTGTGTGCTACCACACCTGGGTCTTAAATACATTTTTTTCTTTATTTTTCTACTGGGGATTGGATTCGGGGACATTTTACCTCTGAGCTAAACTCCAGAAGTTTTTATTTATTTCTCTATTTATTTTGAAAGTCTCTAAGTTTCCATTTTTTACATATTTATTGGTGCACTGTAATCATACATCTTGCTGGAGTTCAAGGAAATAGAGACGTATATGCACATAGTACCCATTGAGCCCTCCCCCAGTACTCACCACATTCCCCCCCCAGCCCTCCTTCATGTGCTCAGCACAGTGATTTGCTTTGATAAGTCTGTGTATGTACATCAAGACTATTGATGTGTTTCCCTCTTCCTACCTCCCATCTCCTTCAGTTAGGTCCCCTTCTTCACTCAAGTAAGGTTTCTCCTCCTTTGTCTAGAGTCCTTCCTATGTCCAAATTTCTCTCTAGCTTCTGCATATGAGAGAGAAGATCTGACCTTCCACTTTTCATGACTGGTAAATCTAACTTAGTCTAATGTTCTCCAGTTCCATCCATTTCTCTGAAAATGACATAATTTTGTTGTTTTTTATGGCTGAGTAGAATTCCATTGTGTATATATCCCATAGTTTTGTAATACATTTGTCTGTTGATTGACATCTTGGCTGGTTTCATAGTTTGACAATTGTGAATCATGCCCCTATAAACATAGATATGCATGCATTACTATGGTAGTTTGGTTTCTATTCTTTTGGCTAGATACCCAGGAGTGGTATTGCTGGGTCATATGATAAGTTCATTCCCATTCTTCTGATGATTCTCCACATGTTTTCCAAAGTTGTTGGACAAATTTGCAATCCCACAAACAGTGTATCAGAGTTCCTACTTCTCCACATCCTCACCAGCATTTGTTATTGTTTGTGCTTTTAATGATTACCATTCTAATTGGAGTTAGGTAAAATCTTAGGGTAGTTTTCATTTGCATTTGCATCTCTGCTAATAATGTTCAACTTTTTTTCACACATTTATTGGCCATTTGAATTTCTTATTTTGTTGAGTGTATGTTTAGTTCACTTGTCTATTTTTTGATTGGGTTATTTGTTTTTTGGTGGTGAGTGTCTTTAGTTCTCTGTATATTCTAGATACTAGTCCTCTATCAGAGGAGTAGCTGGCAAAATCTTCACCCATTCTCTTGGCTCTCTCTTGTAGTCCTTGATAGTTTCCTTTGCTACACAGAAACTATTCAATTTAATTCAGTCCCATGTATTAATCCTCATTTTAATTTCTTATGCCTTTGAAGTTTTTTTGAGGAAGTTTTTACCTATGCCTATCTGATGGTGTGTTGGCCCTTTGCTTCCTCAAGCAATTGCAAGGTCTCTGGTCTAATTTCCTGGTTTCTGATTCATCTTGAATTGCTCTTGTGCCGGGTGAGAAAATGGGGTTTATTTCCATTTTTCTACATATAGATAACCTATTTTGCCAACATCATTTGTAGAAGAAGCTATCTTTTTTCAGTGTATGTTTTTGGCCACTTTGTCAAAAATCAATTGTTTGTAAGTGTGTAAATTTGTTTCTGAATCTTATATCTTGCTCCATTGGTCTATGTGTCTGCTTTTGTGTCAATACCATGCTGTTTTTATTACTATAGTTTTGTAGAATAGCTTCAAGTCAGGTATTGTGATGACTACTGCATGGTTCTTAATGCTGAAAATTATTTTGCTCATTCATTTTTTTGTTATTAAGAATAAATTTGAGCCAGACGTGGTGGCTCACACTTGTAATCCCTGCATTTTGGGGTCTGAGACTGGTGCATCTAGGTTCGCAGCCAGCCTCAGCTACCTAGTGAGACATTCCACAACTTAGTGAGACCCTGTTTCAAAATAAAGAATAAAAATAGGTAGGACTGGGGGTGTAGCTTGGTGGTAGAATCCCTAGTTCAATCCTGAGTGCCGCAAAAAAAAAAAAAAAAAAAAAAAAAAGAATAAATTTAAGGTCTATTTTTTCTGTATCTGTGAAGAATGACCAGTTTTGGAAAAATGGCCATCTTGATTATATTTATTCTCCCTATCAAAAAGCATGGCAGGTCTTTCCATCTTCTAAGATTTTTCAATTTCTTTTTTCAATGTTTTATAATTTTCCTTGTAGAAGTTTTTTACCTCCTTGGTTAGGTTTATTTCTAAGTATTTTTTAGTTTGGAGGGTTATTGTGAGCGGAAATGTTTCCCGGATTTCTTTTTCAGTGGTTTTATGATTGACATATAGAAAAGCTTCTGATTTTTCAAGGTTGATTTTGTATCAAGATCTTTCACTGAATATATTGACAAGTTCTACAAGCCTTTTGATAGAGTTTACTGGGTCTTCTAAGTAGAGGAGCATGTCATCTGCTAGTAAAGATAGTTTCAGTTCATTTTGTGTTTGTACTCCTTTGATTTCCTTCTCTTGCCTTATTGCTTTGGCTAGAGTCTCAATTACTATATTGAAAAGAGTGATGATAGTGGATATCTTTGCCTTGTTCCTGATTTTAAGGTGAACTCTCATAGTTTTTCACCAATCAATATGATGGTGGTTGTGGGCCTACTGTATATTGCTTTTATGATGTTGAGGTTTATATTCCTTCTATTTTGATTCTCTGCAGTATTTTTAGCATGAATGTGTATTGCATTTTGTTTAATGATTTTTCAGCATCTATTAAAATGATCATGTAATTTTTGTTTTTAATTTTCTTTGTGTGGTGAATTATATGGATTGTTATTCATATGTTGAGCCAGGCTTGTATCTCTAAAATGAATCTGACTTGGTCGTGGTGTATAACTTTCTTAATGTGGTTTTGAATGTTCGTTACTAGTATTTTATTTAGAAGTTGTGCGTCTATATTTATCAATGATATTGGTCAGTAGTTTTCTTTCCTTGAGCTTTCTGTATTTGGGAGAGTCCAGTCTCTCTCTATTTAGTCTCTCTGGAATAGATTGAGAAATATTGGGATTATATCTTCTATAAAGGTTTTATAAAATTTGGCTGGGAAACCATCTGGATCTTGACTTTTCTTTGATAGTAGGCTCTTTACTGCTGTTTCAACCTCTTTCATTGCTACTGGCCTCCTCTATGCCTATTATTCCTAGGTTTGTTCTTTTAAAGTTGTCTCAAAACTCCTGGATGTCCATTATGCTCTTGAATTGATGTTTTCTACTTATATAATACAAATTCATTTTTGGAGTCATCTTCTAAGAGTAAGATTTGCTTTTCATGTGATCTAGTCTATGGTTGATGGTTTGTATTGATGCTTTAATTTCATTTATTGCATCCTTCACTTGCATCAGAGCTTCTTTTAGATTACTCTTCAGAGTATCAGATTCTTTGTTGATTTAATCTTTCATTTCTTTCAGGCTTTCTCTGAATTCTTTTCTGAAATCCTGGATCATTTCTTCTATTAAACTTGTGAATTCTCTTTCCCACATTTTCTGCAACCTTAAGTTTGTGGGTTCTGTTGTGGGATTATGGGAACTCAGTTGCTATTAAACTCATTTTTAAAAAGCCATTTCTGGATACTCTAAATTCTTGTAGCTATTGCAAGAGTCTTCTCATTTTAAAAATAAGATTTCTGACATTGGCACAGTTATTTATTCATTAAAATAAAATTCCCTTATTCTTAATATCTTAAGTGTCTATCATCTATGGTCTGTACCACTTCTCAAAAAATCAACATTAGCAATCATTTAAATACCCATATATACAATCTTATGGTGTTTTAAAGGTAAAATCCCTTATGTGTTGCATAATATATATATTTTAACAATTTAAAATTTGTAAAAACTATGCTTCTTTATTTCATGATATATTTATGTTTGTCACTAAGTTATTATATATATACTGTGTTATTAGCATTATTTTCCATAAACCTTGTGATATTCGCTACTCAATTTTTGCAGCATGAAAGGACATTGTTTACGAATCCATATGCAGTAGTGACTACATATACAATAACTTGCAACAATCAATTATAATTGCTAGGGTAGTTATTCAAATTATGTTCTTCTTTTATTTTTATTTGATGTCTTTAATAAACTTTTTATTTTAATGTTTAATTTAATTTTCAAATTATGCTTAACTGATTTCCTGAAAAAAACATAATAGACAATATAGACTATTTAATAAACAATATTGTAATTATTTTTCCAGAATTGAAATTTATAAAATACATTTTAAATACACTAAATAGATTTAAATACTCTATTCACATTAGAACATACTTTTTTGTTTCTAAGAATGTATTAAATTATAAACATTTGTGTTACTCAATATCTTCCATTAGTTATTAAATGATTAAATACTTTAAATACATTGACTAACCCTACATGAGTTCTCCAAGGCTTGAAGTTGCAAGATAATTTTTTTTAAATCTATGTGTTCTGCATCTTGTAGTAGAGATGATTCCCCAAGACCATGTAGTTCACAAAATCACAAAATGAGCCTACATTTAAACTTATACTTTCTAACTTTAATGTTTATTCATTTCCTCTTTTTGTAATTACAACATGTTTGTTTAATGATTTGGCAAGTCAAGTCATTTATTTTATCAGAATATTTTCTGTAATATTAAAATTCAAAAGGATAACATTTAATATTAGGTGAATGTTTTCATAAATTTTTGAATATTAAACCACTTAAAGATTATATCCTGTGTATACAATATAAAAGTGTCAAATTGTTCATGATATAATAAGAGTAAAAATAAAATTATTAGTGTCATCCTACAAAACATACTGAAACATAAATTGCTAAATACATTTTTAAGTATGAAAGGTTGTGGATAGTTGGCATTATAGAAAATCTTAAAACCAGTATTTTGAGGTAAATGAATTGATTTTCAAGACTTATAGTCTGAATAGCCAATAGCCTTTCATAAGGCTCCATGGAAAACAATTACAGCTAACAAAAGCAATAGAACTTAGTAGATGTTTGAGATAAAGAATCAGATTACCCATTCACCATGGCACATGAGATACAATTGCAAATCAGAACTTCTTTCTAGGATTATAAGAGGGGTTTGGACTCCCAGGAATGTTGTCTTCACATGCTTCCATTCACATGCTATAACAGCAATTCCAAAGTTTGAAATATTTCCCTCCAAACCTACAATCTAAGAAGCTATACTACCCTCAAAAAAGGAGTATTGAAACCAACCTTGATCTAGTGTGTCTTCCCTACTGCTTTTGAATTCTAGACTCTGACAAAGTCAGAGGAGAGACTGGTGGCCTCCCAGTCATGCATGCTAAATGTCATTTTTTCCACAAGTAAGAATCTTCTCCAAGAATCTGCTATCTATTCCTACTAGATGTCTATCTAGTGGAAGTTATGCTGAGAACTAAGACTTTTGTTATTTATTATTTTATTTTTGTGCAGGAATCAATGTGTGTGTATGTACAAACATGAGTATATATGTTTAGTTACAATTGAAATAAGAAATATTTATGACTCCTTATTTTCTTATGATTGTTTTATTTAACTTACTATTTTTTTTGCTTGGATATTTTTCATAGTCCTGAAAAGGTATTTCTATTATACAGATTATTGCTTATCATCTTCAAAAATATTATAATACATTTATGATTTATTTGTATTTCAGTATTAAAAGTTGTATGACAACTATTCATTGGAAAATGTAAAACACTTAATGTATAAGATAATTTATCCTTCTAAACTGATTTTGTCACTATTTTGATATTGGGATATTATTATTTGACTCCTATAGAAACATGATACTTTTTGCCTGGGTATGAACATAAGAATCTTGGTTCAACAAAATTTGAAACAGTTTTCATTCTAGCCATTATAATCAAGGCTAGACTCTACCCTCACTGTATACAATAAATACATCAACAAAACTGGGAAGAATGTAAGAAATGACTCTTCTTACACATTGGGAAAAGGCTGTTTATGTACTGAGATCGATGAGGGGAGTAAGTTCTGTGATTGCTCTGGCTTTCTTCCTGGAGGCACTTTTACTATTACAGTACAAGTTGAGGAGATTGAATAGAACAGAGCAGTTGGATGATTAGATATTAAAGTCAGAATTCAATGAAGCTAAGGTGACTGGAAATTGAAGGAAGAATTATGACCGAGAGAGAGCTACTCAGTGAAAAATTCAAGAGATCTTTACAGGGAACAGATTTTTTTTTCTGAATAACAAATTGAGCTTCTTTAATGTGCGATTCTAGGAAGCCAGTCAAAAACACTATTGGAAGAACAACTACCAAAGAATTATGAACTTAAAAAAATCCTCTATGCAATACAGAAGAGTGAAGCAATAAAATTCTGATCAGCCAGTATGGAGAGATTTTGCTATCACCTGGAAATTTCCTTAGAGACCTGAGAAAAGTCACACCTAAGTAGTAATACTGAATTTGCCTTAAAATTAAGGCTATTCTATGGAGTGTTTAGGATTTTCTACATGTAAGATCATGTTCTTTGCAAAGAGAAATAACTATTTTTGCCTTCCAATTTGTAGGCCTGTTATTTATTTATTCTTGGAACTAAAAAAAAAAAAAAAAATCAGTAAATCTGAAGGACAAAAAAATCAACATGTCAAAATCACTTGTGTTTTGTGAGTTAATAAGGAATCACCCAGAAAGAAAATTTTAGAAGATATTCCATTTAAATTAACATTGAAAGAATCAAATATGTAGGAATAAACTTAACTAAGAAGGTGATAGACTCGTACACTGAAAGCAGCAAGTCACTGGTGAAGAAAATTAGACACATGTAAGTGGAATGATAGCTTGTTTTGTGGTTTGAATATGGAATGTCCTCAGGAAAAGCTCATGCCTTAGCAATACCAAAATATTCACAGCTGAAACATATCTCTAATCTCATCAGTGGATAAATCCAATGACAGATAAATCATTTAAATAGATATACTGGGGCTCAATGGGCAGGTGAGGCCTTGCTGGAGGAGGTAGGTCACTAGGGCTTTAGCCATGGGGACTATGTATGCCTCTGGTTCCTTCCCTTCTCTCTACTTCCTGGCTGCCAAAAATCTGTAGTTGTTTTCCACCTCATTCTGTTGTCATGATGTTTCTGTTTTAGAGCTGGCCAATTATATATATTAAACCTCTGTATCTGTGAGCCTAAATAAACCTTTCTCCCTCTAAATTTTTCTGTTGATTATTTTTGTCACAGTAATGAAAAATTAACTGATATACCTCATGTCCATGATTTGGAAAATTGAATATTATGTTAATCTCTAAACTTCCCACAGAAATCTACAGATTCAACAAAGTCCCTATCAAAATCTCAATAGTAGAGTTTAAAGAAACATTTTTCTCCAACATATGTTTTTAGTACCTTTGTCAAGAATCAGCTGGATGTAACTGTGAAGAAAATGTGATTTATATGCATAATGGAGCTTTACTGAGCCATAAAGAAGAACAAAATTATGTCATTTACAAGAAAATAAATGATACTAGAAAACAGTATGTTAAGTGAGATAAGCCAAACTCTGAAAATCAAGAATTACATGTTCTATTTCATATGTGGAACCTAGAGAGAAAACAAAGGAAGAAAACTGATCACTTTACAGGACAACAAATACATTGGGAAAACTGGACAGAAGGAGAGATACCAGTAGAGTAGTGGAAAGGAATAAGGGAGAGAGGAGGGAAGGGAAAGGAGGGTTATGGGGAGAGAAATAGACCAAATAATGTTATGTACATATATGATGTATGACTATGAATCTCACTATCATGTTCAATTAGAATGCACCAATAAAAATATTTTCTAAAAAGAAAACTAATAAATCTTTAAAAATCTTAAATTTTTTATGGAACCAAAAGGATCAGGAATGGTCAGCATAATATTGCGAAAGAAGAAGAAAGCCTGAGTTAAAAAAAAGAAAAAACACACTCCCTGTTTTCAAGATATAATAAAATGCTATAGTAATTTCAATAGCATGAAAATAATAAAGGACATACATATAGACCAATGAAAAAAATAAGAGAATACAGAAATGTAACTTCACATACACAGTTAACTCCATAAAGGTGTTATTGATACATAATGGGGAAAGGTGTCTAATCAATGAGTGGTGTTAGAATAACTTGATAAGCACATGTAAAATAATAAAATTGGACTCATATTGTGTTCCAAAATCAGCTCATAATGGATTAAATGTAGAGCCTGAAACTGCAAAATTCATAAGAGAAAATTGAGGATCAGACTTTCTTGATATTGACCTTAGCAATGATTCTTTGAATGTAACACAAAACGTGCAGACCACAAAAGCAAAAATAAGTGAATGACTATGACCAAATCAAAAACCTTCCCAAGCCGAGCGTGGTGACGCATGTTTGTAATCTCAGCATTTGGGAGGTGGAGACTGGAAGATCTGGGTTAGTGCCGGCCTCAGCTACTTATTGAGGCACTCTGCAACTTAGTGAGACCCTGTCTCAAAATAAAGAATAAAAAATAGGGCTGGTGGTATAGCTTGGAGGTAAAATGCCCCCAGTTCAATCCCCAGTACGGCCAAAAAAATAAATAAATAAATAAAAACCTTCCCAACAGCAAAAAAAACAACCAGCAGTTGAAAAGATAAACTCTGGAATGGTAGAAAATATTTACAATTCATATTCAAGATAAGGGGTTAAGGTCTTAAACATATGAGTGATGTCTACAAATTATTTGCAAGCAATAACAACAGATAATAAACAGCCCAATTTAATGGATAATGACCTTGAACAGACAATTCTCCATTGAAGATATACAAATGCCCAATGGATATGTAAAAACATCTTCAGCCTCATTAAGCATCAGGGAAATTCAAATCAAAACCAAAATGAGATAATACTTGATGTCTGTTAGGCTGATACACACACACACACACATATGTATATAAATATATATTTTTGCTGATTGTTTCTTTTGCTGTTGGGAAGGTATATATATATATATATATATATATATATATATATATATATATATATATATATATATATGAGAAACTGAAACATTTGTGTACTATTGGTGGGAATTTAAAATTGTGCAGTCCTTATGTAGATGTTCAAAAAAACAAAAAACACTACTACCATATGATACTTCTAAGTATGTATCCCAAAGCACTGAAATCAGGAACTCTTTAAGAGATAGATACAGTCTTACATTTATTGCAACTTTACTCACAATAACTGAGATATGGAAACAAACTATAAACATTCACCCATGGATAAAACAAATTAAAAATTTTATATGCATGTAATGGAATATTAATCAGCCTTTTAAAAGAAGAAAATCCTGCAATATGCTAAAATGTGGTTTAACCATGAGGACATTATGCTAAATAAAACAAAGCAGTCATATAAGGAAAAGATACTACATGATTCTAATTACATAAGGAATCGTAAATGATCAAGCTCATAGGAAGATAGAACAGAATAGTTGCTTTCAAGGATTAGGGGATGAGGACATGGTAATGTGTTGAATAGAAAAAATATTATTTTTGTAAGATAAATTTTAGAATTACTGCACAACACTATGCCTATAGTTGAAAAATATATAAAATTTTGTTAAGAGGGTAGATCTCACATTAAAGTCTCTTTACACAATAAAAAAAAATGCTTAGGTTACTATAAGCACACCCCAAGAATCTTAAAATCTTTAATGAAGCATAGAAGAAGTAGTTCCTCCGTTCTTTTAAAAAACACAGTAGTGACAGATTTATCACTTTCACTTTCCCACCAAAATTCAGAAAAAGACAATTTTGTCTGCCTTCAATAATTATATTCATCTTTGTAGTGCAGGCTCTTGGAGGTGAAATAAAGCAATAAATGAAATGCAAGAAATACATAACTAAAAATCTATATTTTAAGTGTCTTTACAGATGATAATATTTTGTAGGAAATACAAAAAAGCTACTGAATAGTAAGTTTAGCACTAATGTAGTATAAAAGATGCATATTAAAAAGTCAATTACACTTCCATAGTCTGGTAATGAATGATTGGAGACAGAAACAATTGCCATTTAAATGATATTAAAGAAAGGGGAGAGACCAGTAGACTAGTGGAAAGGGATGAAAAGATGTGGGCAGGGGAAGAATTGATCAAGGAAACAGTTCAAATAATGCTATGAAGGTATCACTACCAATCTCAGTAAGATGGAGGAGGGCAGGGTGTGATTAAAAGGGAACTACACCAAGTCCCGTTGCATGTATGCCTCTAACACTGTGAACCTCATTATGACATATGATTACAATGCACAAATGAAAGTGTTAAAATAAAAGATTTGTAACACTAAGAAGCAAAACAAAGTATGTGCAAATCCTGTGCTTTGTTAGCTATGGTATGCTACTGAAAGAAATTGCATATTATATGTGGAGGGATATGCAACATTAATTAAAAGATTAGTTAAAATTTAAAATTATTTTGAATGAAGTCAATAAGCAAGAAAGTGTCTTATTCCAATCAAGAGAGGCTATTTAAAAATATTAGAATCACTGAATATTATTCTTATTAATAACATTCTTTTTTTCATTTTTGAGATTCATTATTATAAAACTTTTAGTACTTTATGCAAACAAATTTCCAGAATAAATTTTTAAAGATGTGATAATAAAATCTAAAAAATAAAAGGAAAAAAATAAAAAAGGAAAAAGAACATAAGGTACATTTGCTTTTGCATTCAAATAAATGCTTCTTTAAAATTACATTTTAAAGATACTTAAGCCTCGGGAATAATTAACTCGCCTTAAAAGGAAACACTAACTTCAAGAAAATTCCCACAGCTGTCTTCTTAACACTGAATACATCATATCATTCTTGTGCTATGGCATATGTACAGCACCATTAACATACCGTTTTCTGCCTAGCAATATTATTCATGGTCTTTCACAATTAGTTGTGCTTAAAATGAAAACAGCTGTTAAAGAGGATTCTTTTATCACACACATATATTATTAAATTTGCCTCAAAACTTCAATGAAACCATGAGTGATTTTCAAGGTGGAAGATGGTATTAAGAAAACAAACAACTATACAGAAAATAAGTATGTCTTGAGCACTTTTTCTTAGTCAAGCATTTTACTAAGTATATTTTAATAAATTACCTCTGATCCTCACAATAATACTTCAACTCAGATATATTCTGCATTTTAGAAAGGAGACTACTGAAGTGCTAAAAATGAAAAAAATAAATTGCTAATTCTAAACAGCTAGGAATTGGCAAGACAGGGGTATGTACTCAAGCCACTGAGACACCAATGCCTGTAAGGGCCTACTAGCCATTGGCCTTGGTCCTTCTTTTCTTCTTGAAGGATTTAAATCCTGAAGCTAGAAATTAAGAATAAAAGAAAACCAAAAGAAACAATACTTGGATGTTTTATATCTAGAATAAATGATAAGGATATTTATGAACTTATGAGATTTACCAGATCATGTTATCCTCTATTACTATTTTAGAAATGAAAGTAAAATAGACTCAAAATTTTGAGTTGAGTATTGGTAAAGGAAGAAACTAATATGTCCTAGGTATGAAGAAAAGTAATCATTTTATCATATGTCTAAGAAGTGAGCATTAGAAAAAATAATAAACTAAACAATGAAGATGTGAAACATGATTGAGGATATTAAGCATGCTGGAAAAGGAAAAGAGGTAGATAATAAGTGTCGCTGTAAGCAAATGGCCCTGCAGAATAAATATTTCACTTTATGTTAAAAGCTTACAATAGAAGTGGAAAATCAGAGTGAAATTATTTATGTTTAAATTATGAATTAGCATAAAAACTGAATTCAAAACATGGAGATTAATTACAAGATTAGATTGGATTTAATATGATATATTTTGTTTTTTCAAAATTGTGCTACAGTTTGTAATTAAGCTGCCATATCCCATTAGTGATAACTACATAACACAATACACAAATATTTCCTAAATACACCATATTACTATCAGTAAAATAAAGTGTCTTTTATGATCCTATTGGGGAGACAATCAAAATACCTTCCTACTATTCATTTCTGACTTTCAAACAGCTTAACTCAACCTACCAATGTGTCAGTCAATTATGTCAGTTATTTCATTCTATAGCTAGTCACTGCATAAACATTATTCCTCCTGCTTTCCAGTTTAGCAGGGAATAGTTATGTGGTTTTGATGTAGATTATGAAAACACCCAGAATACCTATCACATAGGTCACATATCAATTTCTAGTAATTTTACCATCCTGAAATAGGGAAATGCCAGTAAGTATGTCAGCTGCTCCTTCAACATCAGACAGCATTATATTTAAATCATTGTTAAAACATAAGGCTTGAAAAAAGGTACTTAAATATATGAGTCAATTTTATATTAAAAAAAAACACTTATTATTTGTCTAGGTATTAAGGACTGTGTGTGTGTGTGTGTGTGTGTGTGTGTGTGTGTGTGTAATATTTACATAATAGAATCACAATTTGAACACTGTTTTAAATTGTCCAAGTCTTTCTCATCAATATTTTACTTTTGAGTGCATTAATCCATGAACTTATTTACTATGTAATTGTGTATTTTCATACTTCCTTTAGTAGTACTGCAACAAATTGTAAAATGTCATTAAATCTTCTGTGTTTGAAAAACATAAACTTTGAAGGCATTCCTTTTTAAATAATCCAATAATCTTTTCAATGGAATATATTATCTTGTGTTTTGCTAAGATTTCAGCATACTAGGCAATATATGGGGCTAATTTATTAAAGATCATCAAGTCTTCTAATGTGCAGGCAATAGGCTGAATGATTTTAAGCTGCTAAGTCTCAAAAGAGTTTTGAGCCTTAGATTGTTATCAACACCTATATGCATAGCTATAGATTTTTCACTCATTGATATTTGTGCCAAGACTCACTCAACAGCATTCTAGGTGTGAGGATGACTATTTCTATGATCATTCCAACTGTGTTCTTTGGCCACTAGTAATGTTTGATAGTTATTTTTTATGATAAATAAGCATTAAATTCAGTTAAATGAACATTAAATAATTACTGAGAATAAGACACATTAGGTTTTAAGTAAAAAGGAAAATAGCAAGAAACAAATGTTTGACAGTGGAATAAAATTCTTTAGTAATAAATCCTTTAAATTAGTTATTGGTTATAGAAGAAGGAACATTGATTTATAGGTATCTAAAAGACTGAATTAAGGAGAAAGAATTGTATTTCGCTAACAGGCACCTTGGCACCCTAGGAGAGCTGCCATCTGCGCTCCAACAGTACCTTTCAGAGTCAATCATTCCTCAGCATTCCCAGAACCACCCTCCTCATTCCAACACAGTATCGTTTCTCAAAATAGGCATCTTTCTTAACCTTTTGCCTCATCTACCTGCTACTTTTTAGTATCCTCATTTCTAACACATTTTCTACACAGTTAAAGGTTCATTTTCCTTTTGTTTCTCTTAAAGCATACACATCCTTGCTGTCTGGCACCAGTCTCAGCTTAGGGCTTTCATGTACTCCTCTTATACATTTATGTGAGATACGGTGACAAGCCCTAATAAAAGTACCTTACAGAAGCCACAATAAGTGGCTGATAAACTAGCTGATAAACTGCAGTGAAGGCAAAAGGTCTATTGAAAACACACTATTCTAGAGAAATAGGGAAAAGAAGGTGCTTCAGGAACGAGAGTGGTGACAAAGTGACAACATGGCTGTGGTAGGAGCAGGATTAAAAATAGCCAGAGAGGAAAGTGCTGACAAGTGCATGAGCTTTGCCCATGCCAAACCATCAGGAAGTTTTGTTTTGAACAACTATGAGTATTTGGTTGCAACAAAGTCCTCTTTGTAAATGCCTTTCTTAGATCTCTAAACTACCAACAATAAACAGCATATACATAGAGGTTAGCATTGAGCAGTTTCTTCATCATCATTAGAGAGGAAGAATTTAACTTCTATCAAACAGCATATGTGGATGAGGAAGCAATGGCGCACGCTTGCAATCCCAGCATTTGGAAGGCTGAGACCGGAGGATCGCGGTTCGCGGCCAGCCTTAGCTACCTAGTGAGGCACTCCACAACTTAATGAGAACCTATTTCAAAATAAAGGATAAAATAAATAGGACTGGGGATATAGCTCGGAGGTAGAATGCCCCTGAGTTCAATCCCCTGTACCACACACACACACAAAAAGAACGGTATTTCTTCAAGTTAGAGATCTTAGCCAATATGAGTTAAATCATCCCTAAGGAAGTAAAATTTCACATAGATGTAAATGCAAACATTATAATTTATTTTTTCTATGAAATAAAAAATTTTACAGCATTGATTCCCATAACCAGTATCAGTCATTATGGAAGGTCTTTGCCCCTCATCAAATGCCATACTCATCGCATGCAGTGCTTACAAAGTTAGGTCAATCATTTTGGTTTAATATATCTCATTTGATTACATTTCATTTTTCAATAACCTATCTACTATTGGCTCCTAAGTATCTATATTCTTCCTCTAACCTATTCTTTTTTATCAAAAAAATTATTCTTTCTGCAATTCACTTTTGTTCTTTATACACATATGACTTGGGAGAATCTTTTCTTCACTCAAATCCAAGAGTGTGTCAGAGAAAATACGTCTCCATGACTTAGGCAATGTGAAGGAGGAAACTGATTCTTGCCTATATATTTTGAAGGGAATTATGATCTGTGACTAGGAGAAAATCAGAAAAACAACTACCCACTAGACTGAAGAAGGAAAACACACACACAAACACACACACACACACACACACACACACACACACACACACACAGAAAATATTAGAAAAAGTAGACTCAGCAGAAAGTGGTTGATAAATTACATAGAGCCCAAGGAACATGATGTATAAAGTAAGATTGTATTAAATGGTATCACAGCAGCTACGCATGGTGGCACATACCCGCAATCCCAGTACTTGGGAGGTTGAGATGGAGGATCTCAGGTCTGAGACCAGGCTCAGTAAGTAGAGAGACTCAGCAACCTAGTGTGACTCTGTTTGAAAATATAAAATAAAAAGGGCTGGGCATGTAGCTCAGAGGTAGAAAGTTCATGAGTTCAATCTCTAGTAGTAAAACAATAAGAAATAAAATGACTTGAATTTTTCAAAATATATAGCTAGAATTTAGGGGGTTTTCTAAAGATGATGTTGAATATTAAAAAAAGAGTTGCACTGAGATAAAAAAAAAAAAACGTTGTGAAAATGTGGTGCATTGGCCTATATTTCAGCAATAAAATGTTCATAGGATACAACTGTACAAAATGCAAATAATTAGATTGGAAGAAGAAAAGGGACAAGAGCAATCTGAGATCATTTAGATGACTAACACATTGAGCAGTAAAGTGAAAACAGAAAGGAAAATTATTAGTTAGCAGTAGGAAATATTACTGGGAGGAATATTATATAGAGTTTAAAAATGTTAGAAGTGAGAAAAGGTAACTGGATTTCTTAACTAGAAAATGGAAGCAATGTTCTGGTGAATATTTTAGGATATCCTGAAAACTATTTTATTTTGCAGCTCACAAAAATAGTTCTCATGATGAAGTATACTAGACATTTGGGGAATAATGTTAAAGAATGTAGGTGTGGAAATGAATCCAAGATATGTGGCCCATTGTTGATGTGTGTAGCACAGATCTTGATGACCTTTGGTTGTATATTCTCAACAAAGAAATGTGTTAATCACTGAAGTTTTATTCCAGCCAGCACCCACAAGCATAGAATGTAAACCAATGTGGAAATGGGCTAATAAAAACATATTTTGAAAGCTCTGCTGAACTAGAAATGGCAGCCTTAAAGTAATGGCCTTAGGAGGTGTAAGCCTCAGTCATCAGCATTTATAGTATTGTTCCTAGAAACAACATTTTCAAACATTGCATTGGCAGTGACACCCATACAATAAAAAAAAAAAAAAAAAAAATAGGAAAACCTTCAGTGGAAAAAAATTACATTGCTTGAACGAGAATTCCATCCTGTACTGTTTAACTTTTTGAATTACTAATACAAATTGATTTGAAAGAGAATTGGCTCATTTAGGACTTATATCTGCATGGTATTCTTAACTAAGATTATATCATTAAGTCATATTAAATGTGGCCAAGAATAGGGAGAAATATCTGTGAGTGTTTTATGTTGAGGCTTATCAGCTCCCACTTTAATCCAGGAAGCCAGATGGGAGTTGTTCCTTTACTAATTGCTGAGGATTATAAATTTATTGTCAGAGGGACATTTGCAATGGAGAGGGAAAGACAAAAAAAAAAAAAAGGCAAAGATTTAGGCAAGGCTGAAAACAAGGTTCAATGTTATATTGTGAAGAGTAATAGAAAATATTGAAAGTGGGCATAAAAAAATGCAGGTGAGTATAATGTTTTCAGGAAATAGGAAATAGTGGCATAATACCTCATGTTCTCTAGAGACCTAATTATAAACTCTTCTGAACAGTGTACCTCAAATATTGACAGATTGTTTATATTTGGTTTTTAATTAAAGACTCTCCCCTCATACTACTGAAAGAGTTTATCAAAGACATCTTTCCACACTAACAAGCATACTGTGAAACCACATGTTGGGAAGCAAAAATAAATGAACAAAGAAAATAGTCAAAATATCTTTGCAGACAGGAAAAGAGAAACTTTTCTATAACTTTCAAGAAAAAAAAATCTTTTAATTTAGCCGTCTAGGTTTCCAGACACTTTTTTTAATATTTCCCATATTGCACATAAAAATCAATCATACATTTTTAAACTCCCAAAGCAACACCTACAGTGGTAAGTTTTATCAAAAATTGTAATCTTGGGATAAGCCTTATGAAAACAGTTTCTCTCTCCAGTTACTTTGATGAATGCTTTTAATTCAATTTTTATCTAGAAATTGCTAAATATTTTTAGTTTACATTTTTTTTACACAAAAGTAAATAGGAAATGAACAATATTCAATTTGTATCTGTTCATTGTAGAAATAATTCCATGTCTTGGGAATATTTGAAAAAAAGAGTAACATTGACATTTTTGGTAGAATATATCTAGTATATTTAATTCGTGTGTGTGTGTGTGTGTGTGTGTGTGTGTGTGTATGTGATTGAACAAAGGGATATTCTCCCTCTAAACTATAACTTCGGCTCTTGTTATTTTTTATTTTTAAACAGGATCTTGCTAAACTTACTGAGAGTCTCACTGAGATACTGAGACTGGCCTCAAACTTGGAATTTTCCTATCTCAGTCTCCCAAGTACTAGAATTTCAAGCCTGAGCCATTGTGCCAAGCTTCTAATATATTTATTTACTAATGGATTAAATAGCAAAGAACAGGAACATCAGCAATGGAAATAGCTGTGGAAGTATGTTTTAATTATAACTTCATGAAAATATCTTGCTATGGACTTTCTAGGTTTAAAATTCAATTGTGCTCCCAGGTAAAACAATGTATTTCTACCCTCATATCTTGTACATCAGATTCTGTCAACTACAAAGCAGAAGTTTTAAAATTGCCATTACTCAATATTAGAAGCTAATCCTTATTGTAGAAAGTTCTTTTACAACAGAGTGACTTATAACAAGAGTATACTGTAAAGAAATCCTTTGATTTATTCTAAATATAGTATACATTACCAAGTTATTTGGTAAAGTTCTCTTTTAATTTTATTTTTAATTGGTGCATTGTAATCATACATCTTTGTTAGGTACAAGCTGGCAAAGGCATACAGGCACACACATTTCTCATTTAACCCTTCCCCAATTCCTGCCCCACTCTCTCGCCCTTCCTCCTTCTCAGGTTGAGATCAGTGATTGACTTTGATATGTTTGTGTAAGTACATCATACGCATTAGGGCGCTCCCCCATCACCTTCGGTTAAGGCAACTTCTTTGCTCACCCAAGGTTTCTCCTTCTTCGTCTGGAGTCCCTCTTATGCCCAATTTCTCCCTATCTTCTGCATATTAGGGAGAACATAGGATTTTTTACTTTTTGTTACTGAATAATGTCACTTAACATAATGTTTTCCAGTTCCATCCATTTCCCTGCAAATAACATGATTTTGTTCTTCTTTATGGCTCAGTAAAATTCCATTGTGTACATATCCCATACTTTTTGTTTTCATTCTGATGGTTTTCATGGGCGCTATTTATTCAAACATCTACATAGGTTACCTCCTAAGTAGGAAGCAGGTTTTTTAGTAAATTTTTTATACTTACCTATTCTTTATATTCTGCTATTATCCTTTGAATTTCTCTTGTCTAGTGTTTAATTACTTAATTACTCTCAAGAACTTTCATCACTCCTACACGTCTGTCTTCCTGTTTAGCTATATTGTTTATAGTGTCTATTTTAAAGGGGTTACCTTGTTCTTTTAAGAAACAAAATATTTTAAACATTACAAAGCATAATAATATTTAAAAGTTGCAAAACCTTAATGATTTCCAAAGAAAAGGGCTAACATATTCCTAACTTCCTCAATGTACATGTCATCTGAACTAGACAATGGAAGATTATATCTATAGCAGATATTTTTTGAGAAAAATAAAGACATCTGACAGTCAGACATTGCCAGTAAGAGAGCCTATTTTTCAAGTGATTGAAAATCTTTTTGCCAAATTATTACATGTTCTAAGGAAAAGATGATATCCAGGGCTGTGTATTTGTGGAAGAAGCAAATCATTTCAAATAGCAAAGCTCTCTGCTATTCACTGCAGATGTCTTGCCAGGGTGATTTTAGTGTGGTGACATTTGACTGAAATGAGACTTTTGGGATCCAAACACACTCCCAAATGTTAGTAAAATTTCTCCTTTTAATGTTAATGTATTTTCCAGCCCCTTTTTATCATATTATGCTGAAAACTAAAGGCCAAGTTTTCCTGATTTTGCTGCCAAGAAGACCTAATTTTAACTTAATTTTGTGTATATACACAACTTTTCTAAGACAATGATAGAATTATAGAAGCAAAATGATAAAAAGCCTTTGAGAGGTCTCCAAATTTATTTGTCTGTTTCAAAGAAATTGTTCTTTTCAACAATCTGAGCACATAATTTTCTACATTCTTTTAAAGAAAACATCTTCAGAAAAGAATATTTCATAAACAAATAAGATCTTATTTCTAAACTAAAATCTCTGGGAAATTTCTGTAGTTACTTTTTTTAAACCACTTTAAAACATTGGCTTTCAGAGTATTTTCAAAAGTATATTTTTTAAAAAGTATTTTCAAGCCAGGCGTGGTGGCACACGCTTGTAATCCCAGCATTTGGGAGGCTGAGACTGGAGGATCCAGGTTCGCGGCCAGCTTCAGCTACGTAGCTAGTGAGGCACTCTGCAACTTAGTGAGACCCTGTTTCAAAATAAAGAATAAAAAATAGGGCTGGGGGTGTAGCTCGGAGGTAATGACTCTGGGTTCAATCCCCAGTACCGAAAAAAAAAAAAAAGTGTATTTTCAACAATCCTGACAATAAAACAAAACAACAAAGTAAGAACAAACAAGTAAATTAAAAAACCCAACAGATTAAAAACCATTTCTCTCTGTCTCTTACACATACACACACACACACACACACACACACAAACACAAACACACAAAGATGTCCTCTGTTTTTTCCCTTCTCTTCTCTAAATTATTTGAAAGTTACCTCTTCAACCATGGGCAGTAACTTGGTGGACCTCACAGAGTCAATCTAATGCTGTTTACCGATCCCAATTTTTATAGGTAACATATGATTATATTTAATGTGAAAGGTTCATACACAAGGTTCCAGAAACAAAGATATTTTCTTCATTCATTTTGTATATATTAGTGCCTCACATTTTTTTTTTTGATTTATGTTGAATTTGGAATAAGAGTGAAGATAAGTGTGTCCTTTGACCTCCAATTTCATGTATTAAATATTGTTTTATCTTTCAGTTAATCTGTGATGTCATTCTTGGTTAATTTAGAATCTGACTATAAATTTAAAATGATTAGATTGTTCCCATTTTATGCTGTGTACTTGCTTTAATTTACTTATTTGTTTGACTTTTCACAGTTAAAAAAAGAACAAGCAAAAAAGAATGATAGTTTTGGTTGCATATGCATTATTTGATAGACAATTTAAAAATTATATCCTTATGATGTTTTTTTGAAAATATTACAGATGGATAATAAACACTTAAGGAAGAATATTTATACTCCCTATTCATTTTACATATTTATTTTTTACCTTGTCTATATTTAACATTTACATTTTTTATTTATTTATTTTTGTTTTGAAACACAGTATTCCTGTTACTGAACACTATCTTCAAGCCTGCATATCCCAAGTACTAGAATTACTGATGTGTGTCATTGCACCTAGCAATTATTTCTTCTTTTTTTAATATAATATGCTTTTATTGATGCATTATAGTCTCACATTATACTGTAAATCATGTTGACATTGACAGATATGCACACAGCACTTGATGTCCCTACCACAGCCTCCCCATCTCCAACCTTTCCAATAAAGAGTACTGAGATTGACATTGGTATTTTCACATATGTACACAGAGTTGATGGTAGTAATTCTAATAATGAACCTTACTTCCTCCTCCTCCCTCCTCCTTCTCTTAGATCACCTCCTTGGCTCCACTGAGGTTTCTCCTCCATTATCTGGAGTCTCTCTGACATCTCAATTACTCCCTAGCTTGTGCATATTATAGAAAACATAGGACCCTTCACTTTCTGTGACTGCCTAATCTCACTTAATATAATGTTCTCCAGGTCCTCAATTTTATTGCAAATGACATAATTTTGTCCTTTTTTATTACTGAGTAGAATTCATTGTGAGTATATTCCATAATTTTGTAATTCATTCATCTGTTTATGGACACCTAGGTTGGTTCCATAAATTGGCTATTGTGAATTGTGCTGTTGTGAACATGGGTATGTATATATTACTGTAGTTATCTGGTCTTGGCCCCTTTGAAAAGATACCTAGGAGTGGTATAGATGGATCACAATCATTTTTTCTTTAAAAATATCTTTCAACTTAGTTTCTAAGTAGTTCAAAAGAGAACATATGTCTATGGTAACATATATGCAAATCATAAATATAAAAGTGTGTAAAATACACAATATAGAAGTTCTTTCCACCTAATTTCCCTGCTGAGAGATTTCTACAAGCAACCTGATTCACATGATCCACAGGCATAATTTATACATGTGCAAATATACACACAGGAGAGCATATAATATTTAATATTTAAAATGATTTACATGTTATTGATATTAAGATATTACTTTCTTTTTTAAGGTAGAGGCTAAATTTACCCATGAGAAATGTCTATCTTCTATTTTCAAGCAGACAAACTGAATACAAGAGTACACTGTATGCTAATTGATTTAAATATAATTAAATTTACTGAATTGTAAGTTTTCTTTTTAAACAAAAGCTTACAAAAGGAAAACTTTTTAACAGGATAAAGAGAGTAGGATTGTTTTTGTGTCGTGTTCTTCAAAATGTGATTTGCAGACCATAGAATATATTCAGCTAAGAAAACGTGACTAGTAATTATTTGGAATTTTGACTATTTATGCCATTTGTGGAAGATTTCTAACTAGTAAACTTATCAAAAGGAACTCGACAGTATTCACATCTCTTTTGAAAATGTACAAAAACACTAGTAAAATGTTTCCAACTTCTTAAGGAAAAATTCACTCATAACCTGTTAAGTTTGACTTTTTTATTAAAGAGATCATTTTAATATTTTTTCATAGTATCTCCAAAGATAGCATAAACTAATTGTAATAGTTTACATTTTAACCATATTTTATTGTTGAAATGCATTTTCCTTTGGATTCAATATCCTTTATATGAAGGCAAAATATATGTACTTGTAATTTTATATCATAGGTGATTTATTTCTAAGATTATTTTCATTACCTGTCAGAGATAAAATTAACTGAACTTTAAGGTAAACAAATTAATCTCTAATATAATATAATTGAATTTTTTTTTAAAATTGTTAATACAACATAGACCATCTTTGACAAATCTGTTTCACCCATCCTAGACATATGAACCTGGTGATAACACCACTTTTTATTTATTGATAACCTTTTAGGTTACTATAAGTTGGATCTTAAATAAAGTGTCCTCCAAGCGACCAGGTAGTCAAGGCTTGCTCCCTAGCTTGTGCTATTGGAAAGTGATGGTAGCATTAAGAGATGGAGCCAAAAAAGAGATTTCAGGTTATACAGGGTGTGACATTGAAGGAAATTGTGGGACCCCAGACTCTTTTCTATCACTTTCCCTACTGGACAAGAAATGAGCAAGTTCTGCTCCATCACGTATTTCTGGCATGATGTTCAATTTTTCATCAAAAGTCTACAAAGAATAGGTCCTTAGGATCACGGACTACAACTTCCAAAATTGAGTCAAACTAAACCTTTTCTCTTTATAAGTTGATTGTCTCAGGCATTTTTTACAATGAAGATAACTAAACACAAGTTTTCCTTACACACGTAGTGATGATCTGCTGGAGGCAGAAAGTGAGAGAGACTGAGCAGCCAATAGTCTGGGTTTCTCTTATTAAAGTAAGAGTAACTTTATAGTTCAGAAGTTGGAGAAACACTACCACAGCCAGGTGACAAGCTGATCATCCCACCAGGAGCACTTGTTCTTTCTCATTCTGCCTTTTTGCCAGTTTCCTCTGTTTTTTGCTGATATGGGACTGTCCTGGTATCAGTCTACCCAGAGTGACTCCATGCCTTAGGGAGTAGCTTTATTCAGTGGAACTTGTAGACATGCCCATGTTCTTTGATACAAAGGTGTCTGAGCCATTCTCTAGGGAAGTTCTTGGGGAAACTCCCTTGCTTCTGGCTGATAGAGGGCCAATAATATCTTTGTCCTGGGTTGAATGAAAAGGACCTTATCACTGCTTTTCAGAAATAAGACAAAGAGATGTAGAATTCTTTTCTCCACTGTCATCTTCTGCCTCTTGGGGTCCTGAGCAGCTGAGCCCCTGTCCAGTCAGATTCCTCAGACTCCCCCATGTTTTTGCAGCTGTTGAAGTCTGGGAGAACCATTTGTGGCCCTTTTTCCTTGAATCTCGACCTCTCCCTTCTACTCTACCAGCTCTTTAACAATTTTGTTTCTGAGTTGTTAATGCAAGGTGACAATATGAAAACAAATATAGAAGCATATACTTAAAAAAAAGTCACCATAATTAGTTTCAATAAAATGAAATGGCAATTTCAGTTGCTTTTCTATGAACACAAAAGCTTGTTATAAAAATTCTGACACTTTTTGATGTAAATATTTTTTATAATTGGTGCTCAACTTCGATGTATTATCATTTTCGGTTTGTCTTGCTTTATTTTTTCCTTTTATCTTCATATTTATTTATTTATTTACTTATTTATTTATTTTTTATTTATTGTGTGTGTGTGTATGTGTGTGTGTGTGTGTGTGTGTGTGTGATACTAGGAATTGAACTCAGGGTATTTCTACCTCTGAGCTACATCCCCATTCCTATTTTATTTTAAAACATGGTATAGGTCTATCTAAGTTGCTGAGGGCCTCCCTAAATTTCTGAGGCTGGCCTTGAACTTTTTATTCTCCTGTTTCAACCTCCCAAGTACTGAGTTTATAGGCTTGGACTATCACACCCAGCTGGCATCTTTTAAATATACTTTTATTGGTATATTGTAATCTCACATCATAAAGAAGTTTCAAGTGATATGGACATACATAACCACAGCACCCTTTCCTCTTCTCTACATGATATTGAGATCAACATTGGTAATTTCACATAATCTTTCAATGTCCAGTTCAAATTCTCCTTTTTCTTTGATCTATCACCCTGTACTGATATTTCTGGTTTCCTAGTTTCTGATGGTTATTTTGTTGTATCATCTCTCAACATATGTTGCACATAGCTAAGCTAAGGTATGAGTCATTAAAGGAAAGATCAAACTAAAAAAAATTATGTTTTATGTTTTCTTTTACTTCACATGATTTTTTTCTTCTTTCTCAGAGCTTTCTCTATTTTTACTGCAAAATGTTAAGACTCACTATCATGAGCCTTTAATTAGGAATTTTACCCCAAAGCTAATATTAGTAAACATTAGAACACATGACACTTCTTGAACTTCAACATCAAAAGAAATTGATAATTTACCCTGACTGACATCTGTAGTCATCATCATGCAGGAAATTTCTAATTTTATTGCTGTCTGTGTCATAATTTACTGAACTACTAAATTATGCTCACTTTGGGCTATATCATCTTTTTTTCAAAAAATTTAGAACAACACATTAAGCAATTCAATTCAAATTATGTGTCATCCTAATTAGAATTGGAGAGCAATTAACTTTTCTGTGGCAAAATGTCAAGTGCTTTTTTTTTAACTCATCAAAAAGAATATGTCAAGAGAAGGCTATAGTTTTATATAAATTAAACTTGTTGCTATTAATTGGTTTCTGTTTCAATTAACTTATGAACTACCTTAGCTATATCTAAGGATAACAACTGTGAAATTCAATAAGTAGCAACTGTGCTTTGCCACTTGACATAACATCACTTCTTGAGAGGCAAGATCAGTGCCTGTTCTTATTCAAGTAAGTGGGTTTTCTCTATAATGTAAAATGTTTGTTATATCTCTTTCTTACTTTAACCACAATTTTGAACATACTAATGAATATTACTATGTTTATGAATTATAAGTAATTGTATTACATAAGAAAGAAGTATGTCTAATACAACAGAACTAAATTATAGACAGTAAATCACATAAGCAGAATATATATTATCTTCATCCACATACAAAATTGGATACATTCCCTGACTCAGGATAAATTATAACTCAAAGTAATTTGTTGAAAACAGTAGATTGATCTCTATAGTTATATTTTCCTTCCTTCCTCCTTATCCCTCCCTTTGTTTTTTCTTTTATTTCTTCCTTAATTCCTTCCCCCCTTCTCTTTTCTTTTCTTCTCCTCATTCTTTACTTTCCTATATTCATTTACTCCTCAGAGTATAATATAGAAAAGTGCTGTATAATTTGATTTTTCTGAAAAACTGGAAAAACACCTAAGAGTTAAAAAAATTGACTAAAATAAGATATGAATTAAGTAAAGAAAGAAAAAAGATGGAATGAAAAAAGATCAAATTATAGGCAGGTTTGATAATGTAAAATTTTTAAATTATATATACATTTTATATAAAATGTAATTTACATGTGAAGAATGGAATATGAGTCAAAGTCAGAATTACTTCAGTTGTATGTCAAATAATCTTTTGTATTTCTAATAAAGCCATCCACTTTGTCAACATAAAAAGTTATTAGAAAAATATGAGCAATATACCTGATATAATCTGAGACAGTTATAATTATAGTTAGTGAGGACCAATAAATAGTTTAACATTTTGAGACATATCATTTAATCAACTTACAACAAGAATATGTATAGACAATTTTTTATACACAGAATTTCAGGTTTATAAGACAGTATATAATAGGAATTTGAAGCTATCTTAAATATCAGTGAAAAATTCTCTGAAAAATAGTTGATTTACTTGAACACTCTTAAAGTGTGTCGGAGTAAACTTAAAATGACAGTGGCAAATTGGGGCAGGAAGAGGATGTGTATAAAACAATTTTGTAAGAAGGAAGTTGAGTAGCAAAATCCCCAAGGGAGGAATATACTACATTAATTGCCAGAATTAGAAGGAAGTCAATATGGTGGTTGAATGCCTGTAAATTGCTGATGAGGTGATGCTGGAATAGATTATGGAGACAGAGGAAACCACAGCCCATGTTAAAAATCTGTCTCTTCAAGCTAAGAACAAAGAGAGGCAAAGTTTTCATATCAGAATTCTTCAGGCAATGCACTTGAATAAATTTCAAAATAGATAAAGTACAAGTGAATTTATCGATTCATATTACTAAAAATCTGTGATGTGTACATGACTATGAGTGACTAAAAGTAAAAGTGGATAATAACATAAAAATAGAACATTTACTCACAACCTACAATAATCAGCCAAGGAAACCAACTCATTATCTAGAGTCACCAGCCTAGGAAACTAATCTGCTGTACTGTATATTTATAGGAAACCAGATTGCTACCTCTACCAACAACCCAGAAAGCCAAACAATAATTTGCATTAGAATCAGCTTCAAGTGGCCAGGACTTGATGAATCACTAACACCTTCTCAAATGTTTATTCCTATTTCCAACTTATGACCAGTGAGAGAAAGCCAAGTATGCAAGCTTTGTCAATAACCTAACCAGCAGAATGCTTAGCATTTCTACTTAGTCTGCCTACATCTTCCCCATGCCAGCAGCCCCCAATCTAAGCATACCTGAAGCCTTCTCTTTTTCTCCATATAATTTTCCCACTTCTCTGCCTACCTTTGAGTCCTTCTAAAAATACCTGCCAAAGTCCTGAATCATTTTCTCTAGCATTTTCAGAATAAATAGGCCTTGCTTTCTCTTATTGGATTGGTCTTTGTTTATTTTCACAACAGGGTACTGACATTCTCAGAAGCTATCTCTATTTTTCTTATTCTTTCTCAATTTCCATCCTTTAGGTCAACTTTTCTTTATTTTCATTTAGAAGATGAAAATATTCACAAGAAACTCAAAGTTTATACCATTATCAGGGAAAAAAATTAAAGGAAATACATATATAATAGTATACCCAGGGAAATGTCCAAGATTAGCCTAGCTCCATCATAAGACACAAGTCCATTTCTGAACCAATAATTGTTGTAAAGCCAGTTAATTCTTAAAATTTATTTTGGGGTTGATATAATTACTTGGGTAGCAGGGTTTTCACTTTTACTAGAAAAAAGACACATAGTTATATTTGAATTTTCTTAAACAACAAATTCTTAAAGATCGTTAAGCATAATCCATAAAATAACATACAAGAAATATTTGCTGCTTACAAAATTCATATTTTACTAGTCATCCTGTATATTATATGGTGAATTTACTGTATGTCATGGAAGGTAAAACTATCATAAATTATGTAACAGGATGTAAGGTTGTGCAGAGACAAATGCAGAGAGAGAGAGAGA
>PVLC010006970.1:26220-66213 GCA_004027655.1 Graphiurus murinus | reverse complement strand
CGGTACTGGGGATTGAACTCAGGGACATTCTACCTCCGAGCTATACCCCCAGCCCCATTTTTTATTCTTTATTTTGAAACCGAGTCTCACTAAGTTGCGGAGTGCCTCACTAGGTAGCTGAGGCTGGCCGCGAACCCGGATCCTCCGGTCTCAGCCTCCCGAATGCTGGGATTACAAGCGTGCGCCACCACGCCCGGCTAGTAGGTCCTTTTAATAAAGTGTGATCTTGGGGTGTAGCTCAGAGGTAGAATGCCCCTGGGTTCAATCCCCAGTACTGCAAAAAAAAAAAAAAAGTGTGATCTTGGAGTTTGTGTGGTCAACTTCTGAGCCATTTGAAGGATGGATGTCAGCATGAGCAGGTTGGGCACTCAAGGGTCAACTTCTAAGCCAAGATCCCAAGGGACCCAGGCATTTTAAGAGCTGAGCCTCCTCTAGATATGACCTTCCCTTATCTTGCCTATCAGTCTGGAAACGAAAAAGATGGTCCTCTTTCCCATCTGATCTTTGATTGTTAAGCATTTGTTTCACCAAATCCCCCAAATGTAGCACAAAGTAGCTATTTCTACCTCCTCAATGTTCACAGGTTGCATCTCCTGGAATGGCTCTTGGGAAACTCACCAGTGTCCACTCAACATCCAGATCCTCAACCCTTTTCTCAGACCTTCCAGCCACGGATCTCTCTATCTGAGCTGTTATCCTGAGCTCCTGAGACATGAAGTCTCCTTCCCACACCAAGTCCTGTAAGTCAATTCTCTTTAAGTGCCGATGTTCTCAATGGTTCAGTATTCTACATCTGGTCTTTCTACTAAAACTAGTACCCATTGCCCCTTCATCTATTCATTCCCAAGCTATTTTTGAGCACCTAACATCTACCAGGCATTCTTCCAGCACTGGGGACACAATAGTGACTGTAACAGACAAAATCCTCTGCTCTTGTGGATGTAGCTTCTAGTGCTGGGGTTGGCAAACTTTCTGTAAAGACCCAGACAGCAAATATTTTAGGCTTTGCAGACCATATGGTCTCTGTAGTAGCTACAGCTCTGTGGCTGTAACTCAAAAGCAGCCACAGACAATACATAAACAAGTGGACATGGCTGTTTGCCAATCTTTTTTTTTTTTTTTACAAAAATAGATGGTAGGAGGGAGGGTTTTGTTGGAAAGACATGTTCTCTTTTTGCTGCAATTCCTAAGCTGATAGGATGATGTTTGGGGGCCCGTGTGGCCATAGTACACTGCCTGGAGATGAGGCGAGGAGAATGGTGAGTCCCTGTGGAATCCGTAACAGCTTTTGAGCAACTGAATTCGACCATGAAACCATGTGTGAAACCTCCTCCTGGCCTCTGGTTATTTGAGTTGATAAACATTCCTTTCTCTTTCAATTGTTTTTCTTAAACCAGTTGAGCTGGTGTTTTGTTATTTGAAACAAGAGTCCTGACTGAAATAAAACCCAAATCTATTCTTGGACCCCTTTTCTCCTTACCCTGGGCAATCTCACCCACCTCCTAGAATTTCTGCAATCACCTCTATGCAGTTGACCTTCATATCTTTATTTCCTTACTGCCTATGAGATAGTCTACAAGTATAGCATGTAAACTCTAAAACTCAACTCATGCCTATCCTCCATTCCTCCAAACATCTTCTGTTTCATAATACTAAAATTAGTATCAGTAATAGAGCTATTACTCTGCACAGGGTCCTAAGGCAGGCATCCTAAATACATTACTCCTAATGTAATGCATGTTTTCTCAATTAACATGCAAGATGGATATTCTATGTCCCATTGGACAGATGAGAAAAATAATATCAAAGAGTTTAAGCTCATTTGATTAGTCAATGACAGAGCTATGGTTTAACTTCAGATTGGCCTTGCTCCTCAAATATACCAGTTGGCTGCCCTGCCCTTCTTGTTAGGTTAATAGCACCCATTCAGTTGCCCAAGCCAGGAATTTCAGTTTCTCAGTGGTCAGTAGGGCCCACTAAATCTTCTTCCAGAGCAGTTTTTCTACCTTCCTGTCTTTCTACACAGTCACTGTTTTACCCCAAGTGCCTCTTCCTAAGGTAAAGCAATAGCCTTCTAAATGCCTTATCTTCCTCAAGTCATTCCTTTCCTCTATTCCATACTATACTTCATACATCAAAGATCCAAATACCAATAAAGAAAAATAAAAAATCTCTGCATCTTGTCATTCCCCTGCCCAGAAAACAATAGCTCTTCCTTTAAAAACAGAAGCCAAGCACCTTAGCTGGCAGTCAAGACCATTTTCAACCAGTCCAATTAAATATTTTTAATTTAAAATTTTAATTTAATTAATTTTTTTTATTTAAGATGTACAACATGATGTTTTTATATATATACTGAAATTGTTACTACAATCAAGAAAAGTAGCATATCAGCAAACTACCTTTTTTTATCTTCTCCCTTATCGATGTACCATTTTGTACATGCTTGATTTGTCCACTACTACCGAAACAGAGTAAGTTTAACGTGATTTTCTATACCTATTGAAACTAGTTCTGCTTGGAATGATCTAACTGTTCTCTGACCCTTTCCTTCCCAATTCTAGTTTTTTTCTGAAATCCCTCAATATTCTCACCAACTCTCAATTCCCTGTTTCTGAGCTTTTTTGTACCTTCCTTCCGCTCACCTGGGTGTGTGTGTGTCTGTCTGTCTGTCTCTCTCTCTCTTCTCTGTCAGTGATGTACTTCTTTGAGACATTGTCATTTTATCTGAACTGTTTCCTTATTTCATTTTTTATCACATATATTGCTATTTAATTGTATCTTAGTTCCCTAACAAGGTACTAAGTAACTAGACATCATGAGAGGATTTTTTTAGACCCTCCATAGTTCCTAGAATGGCTCTTTCTACAGCTGTTCTCAACATGATTGCATGTTACAGACTCCAGAGATTTGAGTTTAATCTGTCCTATGTGAGACCCAGGCACTGTTACCTTTTAAATCTTTCTAGGTGATTCCAATGTGCAGTCAAGTTTGAGAATCAGTAGGTAAGCATGTTACTGACGCCCAGAAAATGGTTGATGGAAAATGGTTCATTGGCTTGAGTCCAGATGTTGACATAAATTTTCCAAGTAATTACTCGAAATATATTTTGCTACCATAACAAGGTGCCCAATCCACCAGATCTAAAAAATACTGTTTGCAGCTAAACATGATAATGTTGACGATGGCAATGGTAATGGTGACGAAGATAAAAATCTGAAACAAATCCCTTCACTGAAAAAAATCACATGCCTAATCTCAGCACCAATTCCCCGTAAGAAATCAGGTCAGCCCCAATTGGATCTTTGCAAATTCTTTTCTTCCCTTGTGCCTTTCCAGCCACTCCATATGGGCTCTTTGCAAGACAACAGGCTCCCTGCATCAGTGGAGCAGACTCACTGGGAATAACCCAGTTCTTCCTTATCCACAAGGACACCGGTTATAAAAAGCTTAGTTAATTTGTCATTCAGAGGAAATTTAGACACAACTAAATTCTTTTCTTAATGAGGCCTGGCTCCCAGGGAATGGATAGGGATGTAGCTTTCTAGCAGGACCCCATTTCAAAATAAAGTAGGGATGGATGTGTAGCTTGGAGGTAGAATGCCCCTGGGTTCAATCCCCAGTAGCACAAACCCTGCACTGACCTTGAGCTATTGATTTCACCTCTAGGCTTTGGTTTCTATATTTGTAAAATAGGTTAATAATAGTAAGTGATAGTAATAATCCTCAAATGTTCTAGGCCTGGACAGAGGAAAATTGTAAGAAGTATGGCATTGAGGGTCTTCTGTGAGTCTTGTGTGATCAAAATGTTGACCTAAATCTTGTTTCTCACAGCCTGGATTCTGTTTAGCACACTTATTTAGAGGAATGAGCTTTTTGTTGTATTGGCCAGTACATGGAGGATGCTTTTTTAATCTCCATCTTGTAAGACACTATATTAATCAAGATTGAATCAGAAAAGCAGAAACTATTTTAGGTCTTCCAACCAAAGCAATTTAATATGGGGAATTGGTGACATGAGTAATGTCAGAACCAAGAAGCTAAGCAGAGTACAGTGAGGTGAGCCAGGAATTACCAACAGCAGGATGTCACTATCACCTGAGGCCTGGAAGGAAGTTAGGAAGAGATGGTACCACCTTGAAGAAGTCAGGCAAGGACTTCTGGGAAAAATCTGGAGCAATGGTGGGAGGGCACGCTGAAACCGTGGAGGAGACACAGCCACTGCTGAGACAATATAGTAAGCAGAGAGACAGGAAGATTCTCTGACTCTTCTCCTCTCACCCCACCCAAGGAGCAAGGGAGGCTAGGAAATGTAGTTTCTCATGACCTGAGTGAAACAGAGAGTATAGAAAATGAGTCTGAGGAGCCAGCTAGCTGACAAGCACAGCCTCCTTCCCACTTCCTGTGTGCTAGGCTACCCTGGAGCCAACAGAGAATATTGATTCACTGAAAGCATTAAAATGCAGAAGGCCATTCTCATCTGCAAAATGTGGGCAGGCACTGTGTAAGCTGAGTTAGAAGGATCGTGGCTCACACTGTACACCCAGGGCCATTACTTCATGATAGAGCAGGAGGGGAAAGGAATTTGGTTTCGGTTTGCTTGTTTTCTTTTCTTTCTTTCTTTCTTTTTTTTTTTTTTCTGAATAGTGACTCGGTTCTTTTTACTATTAATCTGGATTTTGTTTTGTTTTCTTCACATTCTCAGCACAACTTTGGAAGATTAATTTAAACTAAATCTGCAAGTTCCCAAGGGGCTAATCCATTTTTTTCTGACTTTTAGAACAAAGGACAACTATTATTTCTTATCAGCAGAAAAACACAACTTTCAGAATTAAAAGTCTGAAGAGTTGCCTGCTTCCTTGGCAATCTGGAGGCTTGTGGCGGGATAGGAGAACTCAGCACAGGATGAGTTTCCTATGAGACTTTTAGCATGATGGTAGAGGAGGAAGGAAGGAAGGAAGGAAGGAAGGAAGGAAGGAAGGAAGGAAGGAAGGAAGGAAGGAAGGAAGGAAGGAAGGGAGGGGAGGCATTTGTCACACTAGGTGGAAACTTTAGGACCTTGGGTCCCTACTTGCCCTTCCCCTCCTCTACCCCAGTTCTGTGACCCCCAGTCACTGAGCAAATACATAGTGGGGGACCCAATTCTGTTGCTAAGCAAACAACATTTAGTTTGTGAACTGCAGAGAGTCTTCCATCTTTTGTCCAATGTCCAGAAACTGAGACCGTCAGCAGAAACTAATCATAGCAGAGACTTCCCACAGGGAGCAGAGAGACGCAAGGAGATACTAGGAATGCCAAGAGAGTGAAGAGATTAGGGAAGAAATGCCCTGGTTTCCCCTGTCTCCTGTCTCTCTATGTCTGGAGGAAGAATCCAGCTGAATGCTTTAAAACCATACGATCTCAGAACTGGAATGTGTAGCCTTCTAGCAAATGCCCCCACCCTCCTCACCCTCCCAGAGAATCCTGCTGCTGCTGCTCAAGCACTTCTGGGGCTGAAAGTTAACTGTCCCTCTGCCCTGCTGGAGGCTGGCCCCATCATTCCTCTCACTGGCCACATCTGTTCACTGGCTTCCAAATCCAAGTCCAAGTCCAAGTTCAAGGGTGGACTATGCTGCACCCCCCATGTCATGTAGCTTCTTAATCGTCTTTTCCCCTGGCTCGCTTTTGGTTTTCTATGCCTGCTAAGGATTTGAATCAGCTTTCTCCAACATTTGTTACAGTGTGTGAACTGAAATTCTTTGAAAAAGAAAAAAGAAAGTCCTGTGGTAAGGCGAGTCTTGAAAATACTGGGCCCATAAGCTGTGCATTTGTGGTCAGCGTCCCCTCCTGTCCATGGCTCTTGGCACTCCAGTGCTCGCTGGCCCCAGTTCTGCCATCCGCATGTGCATTTCTTCACCCCCGGCTTCATCTGGCCTGTGGAGCTCACTTTGCTCACCCAACACAAGCAAGAAGCATCAAAGAACAAACGTCCCCTCAGAATGGCCCTCAGCCAGAGGGGAGGAGTCGGTGTATAACTACCCCCCTGGGATGACACAGGCCTGTGTGTTTAGCTGTTACCAAAGTTCCCAGCAGCGAAGCTTCACTTCACAGTGGAACTGGCTCCTCAAGATATCTTTACTGGTTACTTCTCCTTCCCTGTCTAACTTCCTACACCTTCCAGAAAACAGACTCTGTGTGTGTGTGTGTGTGTGTGTGTGTGTGTGTGTGTGTGTGTGTGTGTGTAACTGGAGATTGAACCCAGGGGCATTTTACTTCTGAGCTACACCCCAAACACTTTTATTTTATTTTTTGAAACAGTTTCTCACTAAGTTGCTGAGGGAGTCTCTAAGTTACTGAAGCTGACATTAAACCTTCTATCTTCCTACCTCAGCCTCCCAAGTACTGGGATTACGGGTGTGCACCACTGCACCTGGCTAAGACAGGCATCCATAAATGCTCACGGGGATTCAAACTAGGACACAGTCAACTTAGGCTGTAAATCTCCAAGAAAGGGCTATGATCTGAGTGAGGCCTTTCCCAAATTTAGTTGACTGAGGAAACCTTTTCTCACAGTCCATCTCAAGGGACTAAGGTTCTAAAGAACACTCTTTGAGAAACACTTCTCTAATGCAAGGTGGGTAAGAAGCCACCTAGAAATATCTGGAGTTAGGACTTCCCCAGGGCAGTGTCTTCTCAAAGGCCCAACCTGCAGGCTCAAGGCAACTTAGGAAGACCTTCAGCAACTTTATAGAAATGTGTTTCAAAATAAAATAAGGCTGGGGGTATAACTTGAAGATAGACTGCCCCTGAGTTCAATCCCCAGTACAGGAAAAAAAAAAAAAAAAAAAAGCCCAGTCTTCTAGGAAGGAGCTCATGTAGACCTTTGACAGGTTTACCTACTGTTGTGGAGCTGCTTTGATTCTAGTTCTCATACTTCAAGTGTGGTGTGAGGAGTAGGCTAATTCCTAGTGGATTCATATTTCACACACACACACACACACACACACACACACACACACACACACAATTATATTTTAGCTGCCATGAGGGAGTTAACCCTCTTGCTTTGCTTCTACCTATTAAGAAATGGTACCAACCTCCTCAAGCTACAAAGACTGAGACAGACACCTCAGGATTGGGTGAGTATGCCTAGAAACTCAACATCTGAGATGAATGGAAGATGGCTGGGCACTTTTTCTCAATAACTGGCTAGAGCAGGATTTTTTCCAGGCCTGGGAAGTATTCAAGCAACACGATGCCTGCAGTGTTCCACAAAAGGATCATTTTGTACAGGGAAAGTACAATGTGTGTCCTGCTATCAAATAACAGGCATTTGATAAAGATGGATGAGGATGTAGATGCAGTGAGGAGGGAAGTCAACCCTGAAGTCCTGGGTCAAAGCTACATTTGGAGTCCAATTGTCACAGAGACACGGAGTTGGCCTCTAAATTTTGGCATGGACTGGGAAACTCTATCTTGCCTCAGGGAATGCTCTTTCTGAAGCACCCACAGCACTGTTCCGGGAAATCTCTGTGGTGTTCCACAGCAGACTCAGGGAATGGCACCTACGCCCCTGCGCACAGGTGCCTCCAGCTCTCCTGGGCATTTGCTTCATGTTTGGCATTTGGTGTCTGTTCTGTATGTGATGGGATAAAATGTTTAAAAGATGAATTTTTGCAATCTTCCATCATTTCTTTCCCACTAGTTAGAATCCTGGCTGCAAGCCGGGCGTGGTGGCGCACGCTTGTAATCCTAGCATTCGGGAGGCTGAGACCTGAGGATCCGGGTTCGCGGCCAGCCTCAGCTACCTAGTGAGGCACTCCGCAACTTAGTGAGACTTGGTTTCAATAAAGAATAAAAAAAAATAGGGCTGGGGGTATAGCTCGGAGGTAGAATGCCCCTGAGTTCAATCCCCAGTACCGCAAAAAAAAAAAAAAAAAAAAAAAAAAAAAAAAAAAAAAAAAGAATCCTGGCTGCATTTGCTCCAGACCCTCTGAGAGGGCTGCTACTCAGTGGGCCAGCCAGCTCTTTAGACTCAAAATTTGGAGAAGGGAAGAGAAACAGAAATAAAAGAGACCTGGAGATTAAGGCTTGGAAGATGAAGCTTTACAGGGTGATTGGGGGGAAAAAAGGAAAAGTTCAGAGCTGCTTCAGAACTAAGCAAAATGGATGGGAAAGAAAATGGGTGATACCTATGTGCCCCCTCCTAGTATTTGAAAACTATGAGTTAAGGTCAGGAGTGCTTGCTTTGAAATTACAATTGATTGCTGGATTGGACTCTCTTGACCTCAAACCCACTCTTAGAATGGAGTTTTGAAGGTCATGGCTTGAAAGACTACACAATGGATCTCTAGACTCTGAGCCTTTAACAGTCACCCACCCACCCAAAGTGCAGCCAATAACCAATACCACTGGGCTGCGGAACCTCCGCCCTAGTTCACAGCCAGCTGCCTTGTCTCTACTCCCATCCTTGCTGCTCACTATCAACTCTCATCTGGTCTTTCTTGACTTCTGACTTTTAGGCCAATTTTAGGCTGAGCACTTGCTTTCTCTTTGGACTTGAGGGCAGAGCCCGACTCCCATTATTAGTGATCCTTGCTGTCCTTAGGATCTATTCTCCTCTATCCTAAGCCTGCAGAGTGAGCACCGGTGCAGCCTGGCTCTCATCCCTGGATCTCCTCCATGCTTGTTATTTGAACTTGCTGTCCACCCTCCCTCCCATTGTGGGGCCATTAGTCAATGTCGCTAAGACTGTCACTCCTCTATGTCCCATCTGTCCTGGTGTCCTTGCTGTGGGCACCGTGTCTAGCCCACAGCAAGAGATCAAGTATTTATTGATTCCTAAAAACAGGATCAGCTTCAAGTCTCAGCCTGGGGAAATGTCAATAAAGAACCACGATACTTGGAATTTACCATCAAGACACTGAAATGTAGTACCAGAAATTCCAGAAAGCCGGAGAGACTCTTGGATAAATTGAAAATCAAAGGGAAGAGAGATGCTATTTTCTGGTCAACAGCCAATCCGCTAATGATTTAACAAAGTCAATAGCTCATGGGACCTCCATGACCTTACCTCGCTGAATTGCTGTTCCTCCTTGTACTTTTAAAGGTCAGTCTTCTCCTGGCTCAGCTGACTTTTCCCAGCTGGGCTGCACTTTCTCTGGGCCCTGGATGCCTGCCTGTATAGCCCCTCCTCTCCAGTGTCTTCCTCCTCCTGACTCCTGGAAGCAGGAGCCAAAAAGAACCCAGATTTTCTTAGGTCTGTGATGAAATCTTCAGTTGTTTTTTATTGAATTACTCTTTTCCAGTTTTTTTTTTTTTAACTTTTTTCACAAATATTCTTAGTACCTACTATTTGACAAGACCTCTGCTGGGCACTGGGAGCACTGTGACAGTCTCTGTCATGAAGAGGGCTAGGTGCCACAGAGGAGACAGGAGGACCACTTGACTCAGACTAATGTTGAGCTTCGTGTTTCATGTGCATCACACTGGAGAGTGGGGGAGGGGGAGCAGAGGTGAGAAAGGCTTTCTGAAAGGGGCGATGCCTGAGATGATTTTGAAGGGTATGTGAGAGGTTACTTAGCTCAGGAGAGAAGAAAAAGGAAGATGCTCTGATCTTCCCCAATCTTCTGACTTAAATGCTCATTGACCTGGTACATCTGTATACTTCCTCCAAAGCCCAGATCGAAGGATTCCCCTTCTATAGGGTCTTCCTGACCACCCTCCTACCCCCATATACACCCTTAAACTTCTGGGATTAAGGTCTTTAGTTTGAGCCATTTGGTCTATTATTTGAGACCAATGCAATAAAACTTCTTGTGTATCATCATTAAGTACCCAATGAACTTCCCTCCCAGATGAATGAAAAATTCCTGGAACTTCTTCATCTCAGTAGCCCTAGGATAGTACAATGCCTGAGTAGCTTCTCAATAAATTCTTATTGAATTGAAAGAATCAAATCTTAAGACATCTTAGTGAGGTCATGATTACTTTGTAAGTGTCAACTTAGTGGTTGGTACCTCTTAGGTAGGATATTTAGTCAGAATAAGTTGGGGCGTGTACCTCTAATAAAATCTCAACCAAAAAAAATGTATCTCCCCTTAACATGTCAAAATTTATTTCACATTCATACTACCCGTTTTATTTGGGGCAGCTAGTGGTAGGAGCTGTGGGGAGGGAATTCTCCATATGCCTACTCAAGAACCCAAGATGATGGGGGTTCTGCAGCTTGAAGTGGCACCTGTGGCCAAAGCAGGGAAAGAGACATCTTGAGGGCTTTACCTGGCTCTTCCATGCATCGGTCCACGTTGACATGTATCACTTCCACTCGAGTCTGTTGACCAAAGTTGTAAGGGAGTTGCAAAAACCCCTCCCTAAGAGCAAGGGGGCTGGGAATGGTGATAGAAGCAGGTGGGGCACGGAGCAGATGAGACCGCTGACTGCTGCAGGGAAGAATGCCATTTCCTCTGCCTTTTCTTCACCAGGTAAGAAAAGAGGCACCACGGAGGGAAAGCCACCAAGCCATACCATCTGGCCTGAGATCCCATTGCTCAATTGATCCAGGAAGCTGTGAAGCCTTAAGTCATAGGAAACACATTCGGTTCATTTTTCCTCAAAAATGCTTCAGGATCAGCTGGTCCTGGCTTTCTTTGCCTAGTCACCGCCCCCATCAGGAGGCAGGTGCCTCCATCTGTAACGCAGGTGCCACACTCTGACTGGCCAGTGCCTCTCAGACATCTCCCTTGTCCCTCCCCTCTGACCTCAGAGACTCCACCTTGAACAGAGCAGCAAAACATGATTATGTAGCAGCACACCCTCTGTTTTCTTGATTTTCAGTTTTCCTCATTCTTCCTTCTGGTGTCAGTCCCTTGAATTACTGCCATGTTTCAGTTTAATCAGATAGCTCATCTCCAGGGTTGCCGTCACCAAGGGCTTCAAATAAATAACTTTGGGTAATCATTTCTCAATGTCTTCCCACTCTTCCTTGACACCTCCTCCCCCCACCACCCTCACACCTATTACCCTATGCATCTTCTTACTGCTCCTAGCTTGGACTCATTTATGAAAGTCATTTTAACTTGTTTTCAGCTCGGGTCTATTCATGCAATGCATTTTAATGCTATCACCTTCATTAATTCTGCTTGTGCTGCAGACTTGGTCTGGGGAGAGGCACATCAACACACATGTGTTAGCTTTTCAGAAGGGGAGGGGAGTGGTCATCTTAGCATTGAAGTTTGAGTTGCCTCTGCTGGTTTGCTTTCTTATTACTGCTCTAGGCAGCTGAGAGTGTTTACGTGGGTTTCTCTTTCTCTTATGAGCTCAACAGGGTTTCTGTCTCCCTCCAGGCAGTCACCAAGTCCTCTCAGCGCTGGTGACAGCCCACAGAGCATGCTGGCTCCACTCAAGCACTCCACTCCCCTCCAGCTCAGCTCAGCTCTCACAGATCCTCCCAATCTGTGAGGGGCAGAACAGGACAAGAGTTCTCCAGGCAGCTTTGCCAGACAGAGGAGACTTATTCTTTGGGGATGCTTGATCATTTCTTTGGCTTTTCTTCCCTTAAAATTTCAGGGAAATCTGAAGGTCCTCTTTCTATTTTGGTTTGAGCTGAAGCACTATCTAGCTCATCAGAGGTGAGTAAGGCTAGCATGAGTCTCTATTTATGCATTTAGAAGAAGGACATTCTAGGGTGGCAAGTTGGGGGTGAGGTTATGAGTAGTCCTGTGTGTGTGTGTGTGTGTGTGTGTGTGTGTGTGTGTGTGTGTGTGTGTGTTTGAGAGAGAGAGACAGAGAGAGAGAGAGGAGAGCATGGTAGAATAAAAGAACTGAGAAGAGAGAGGAAGACTCTGGATCCCGACTCGCTCAACTCACTTTTAGTCAAAACTTTGTCTCCTTTAAGCCTCTATCTCTTCTCCAGTTAAATGAGCAATCAGAGCTGAATGGTTTCAAAGTTTCTTCCAACTTTGGTTTTACAGACCGTTTGGCCATGGGCAATTTATTTCAACTTTTAAATGTTTTGGATTTTTCAAAATTCTAAATGAGGGATGGTAATTGCAATTCAAGAAATTATTGTGATAATAAAAGGAGATTAAAGATGTAAAAGCACTGAAGATATTTACTTGACCTGCCTTTGCCGCATATCTTTGCCTGTTCAGATTGCCACAACAAAATCTAGGTAATTTATAAACAAAGAAAGTTTATTGCTTACAGTCCTGGAGGCTGGGAAGTTGAAGACTGGGGCACCAGCAGACCTGGAAAGGTAAGGACAAATTCTTCATAGACACATGTGGCAAAAGGAAAAAATGAACTTCTTCAGACCTCTTTTATTAAGGTACTAATCCCATAAATGAGGTTCTGTCCTCATGACCTAATCCTCTCCTAAAGGACCTATCTTTTATGAGATGAGGGCATTTGAAACTAAGTTTCAACATTTGTGTGTGTGTGTGTGTGTGTGTGTGTGTGTGTGTGTGTGTGTAACTGGGGATTAAACTCAGGGGCATTCAATTTTATTTTTTATTTTGAATGAGGTCTCATTAAGTTTCTGAGCCTGGTCTCAAACTTGCAATCTTCCTGTCTCAGCCTCCCAAGTACTGGCATTACAAGTGTGCGCCGTCATGCCTGGCTCAACATAGGAATTTTGAAACCTTATTCAAACAGCAGCACTCAGTGTCCCCGTTAGCAAAATGCAGATGACTACAGCAAGTACTCATGGAGCAGTTAGCGTTAAATGAGGTGAACCAAGAAAAAGTTAGAAAAAAAAGTGTCCAACTATGGCAAGCGCTAAATAGATGTTTCATTGTTTATGTGTTTCAAGGTTCTTGTGGGACCAGGTAGCAATGAAACCCACCTGGACTTCAACTATGACTCAGCAATTGATTTACTGGAGACGATTTTACTCAGGGGTGGCCTGGATCTGAAATTATATTTAGTTCCCAGCCTGGACCCGTGGGCTGGGGCATTTGGTGAGGATCCTTCACCCTATCCAGGGCAAAGCACAGCATAGCACAGCATGACACTAGCAAATGAGGGCATTTTGGTATTTTAGGGGTTAGGAGGCTCTGGGAGGCAGCACCCTGGGGCAGAGCACCAGCAGCAAATCCATTGCGATAGCTTGGATCTCCAACGTCTCCCAAAGGCTCATGGGTTGAAGGCTTGCTATCCAGGGTAGCAATGTTGGGAGGTAGTGGCACCTGTAAGAGGTGGGGACTAGTGAGGGGCCCTTAGGTCCCTGGAAGCATGCCCTTGAAAAGGATTGTGGGAACCTGGTCTCTTCCTCTTTCTCTCTATTTCCTGGCCACAAGCTAAGTGTTTTACTTCAACCTGCACTCCTACCATTGTAAAAAGCATAAAATCTTTCCCATCAGACAGGTGGCGAGACAGCAGCCATTTTAGTTAAGACCATCATTTTAGCTCATAGAATCTTTGGTTGCCTGAAATCTTAAACTTTGTTTCACAACTCCCACCTGGCTGGGTGTGGTGGCCCAAGCTGTAATTCCAGTACTTGGGAGTCTGAGACAGGAGAATCACAGGTTCAGGGCCAGCTCTCCACAATTTAGTGAGACCCTGTTTCAAAAATAAAGAATAAAAATAGAGCTGGGGATGTAGCTCGGAGGTAGTATGCCCCTGGGTTCAATCCCCAGTACTGCAAAAACAAACAAACAACAAAAACAAAAAACTCCCACCTGTCCTCAAAATAATCCAATCAGTGCAGAGTTGTACTTTAAACTTTGTTTCTTTGCCAAACTTTGTTTCAAAACTTCTGCCTGTCTTAGAAATAAGCCAATCACCTCAGAGTTGTACTTTTAAGTAGTCAATCATACAGAGAATGACTCTTTAATCGTGCTTGGAATCGTGTGAATCCAAGCCCTCACCAATTAGGGCAGGAGGCAGGCTCTTGTCAGGGATGTTTGCTTACCAGGCTTTGTGTTGGTTGCGCACCCTTCTACAGAAGTAAAAACGTTTGCCTTGTCTTGAGTATTTTGTTTCAGTTATCAGTTTGCATTTGCATGCCCAACACTCGTGCCCCCCAAGCCTCTCACAGCACCACAGAGATGTCACTCTCTGGTGGAACAGTCTAGATACCAGGCCCACTGTAGGGGAAATAAAGAGTCAGCACCATCGGAGCTTCCCAGGTTCTAGGCTAAGGATACAGAAGTGCTAGAGACTTGAAAATCATGGGTTTGAGTTGCAGTTCAACTTTCTTTGACCCCTGGCGATGGGTAAGATTTCCCAGAAATGGACCTGAGACAATTCATATGCTTGTGATTTATCAAGGAAGTGTTCTTAGGGAAGATCTGGGAAGACCACAGAGAAACAAGACAAAGAAGAGGAAAATCCTAGAAAACGGACAATTTCAGCAAAGTCCTGCGGAAGCCAACTTCAGCCTGAACACACAGGGCAACTTGGAAATATAAATTGCACCTCAGAATCACCCTCAAACTAGGAGCTAGGCTTGTCTGCTCCGAGCTGCCCCCGGGGGAATGTGAACATCTAGAACCTTTTCGGTTGGGTGTGGGCGCTCTGGCTCCAGTTGGCCATGGTGTTCCTGGAAAGAGGAGTTAAAGGTACTGATTGCTGGTAGCACACTGAAACCACCAGCAATGGATGGATTGGCAGAGCACAACTGGCAGTGTTTACTACACCACACTTCCAAGCCCTGCAGTTCATCAGACCAGATAGCAACATGCTGCCTTTGCTTAGAAGGAGGACACTTGGCCCTCAAATCCCCATGTTAGAGAAAACAGAGGCATTCGATGAGGATTATAGTACCATTACGACCACTTACTGAAGGACTCGTTGGTTGCCGAGCCAAATGTGCTCTCTGCACAGAGTGGCCTGGCCATTTTCTAAATGGTCCTGCTATGCAAATGATCTTTGACTTACCAACTGCGGAGGCAAAGAGGCAAACAATTTAAATAAATGTGCCAGAGGGAACTTGGCTCTCCTGTCTCTTCCCAAGAAAGAGCATCCTGCCCGTGGGGGCAGTGCTCACCATTAAGATTGGCAAATGTGACCCTTGTGTGCCACTGAAACAGTCTGTCCTCAGGATACACATCCTGTCCTCGGAGGTGAGACGTGATGGAAACGACCCCAGTTTGCTCCCCCGGAACTTAGTTGGTTCAGATGCAAGGGGATTGTCTGGGCTTTTCCTTGGCCAGACTCCCTTTATTGCTAACGGGCTTTCCCCAAATGCCTGTAGTAATTATGTCCACAACAAACTGTTCTCCCAACACCAATTACATCCAAGCCATCGGTGGTCATCAACTGTATTTGCAGATCCAGAGAGCGAAGTACCTGACAATTTTCCAAACAGTCCCCAGCCCAGTCAGGTCATCTTCCCAGTCAGGTCTTGCTCCGGTGCTTTCCCCACCCAGGAACCAGGAACACCCTTCCCATTCCGCATCTCTTCATCGCTCTAACTTATCCTACAAGAATGTTAGTCACTCCCAGAAGCCTTATGTCTTCCAATCTGTGATCATCACCTCTCAGAATTATTGGCTTGTTCATAACACCTTGCACACATGAACCCGGGGCCACATGCAGGGTTAGGGCTGGTTAGGGAGTGTCCCCTGAACAGCCCATGCTTTGTTCACACGAGGGCTGTGATCCCATCGGTGTGTAACTCCATGGTGACGGGTTGTGGGGTGGCCACCTAGGCAGCTGGTGTGTTGCTGGGGTAGGTGGCCCCTAGAGATGTGTCTTAGGGGCTGCGCTTGCGCCTTTGACTCCCCTCGCTCGCTTGCCCTCTCTTGCTCCCAGCCCCCACGGTGTGAGATGGAGCCTCGCTCCCTCCCTCTTCTTGCTTTCCACCAGGCCCCGAGATCTGCAGACACTAATCTCACATGGACTGAACCCAAAATGGCCCAAAACAAACAAAAAACCAACTATGAACAAATAAATCTTCCTTCCTCTAAATTGTGTAGCCACTCGTCTTAATCTATAGCCGTGAGGCTGTTGACGGAGACACAAGGCTCTACCACTGAACTCCACCCCTAACCCCCATCTGTCCCTTTTTTAATAGAAGGAATAATCAAAAGGGTGAATGATCAGGTAAATAGAAATATAAGTGAAAGAATGAATGCATGAGCTCACCGCCTAACTTTACACTCCATGGTCTTTGGCACTTATAAGTCATTTCTCCAATAATAGTAGAGGTTACCTGAGCAGAAAGGGTTATTATTTTTATTTCCCTTGTGGTTTGGCATTTTCGAGAAGTCTGATACAAAGGGGCATTATGGGCATAGCACTAAATTGGAATTCAGTATCCTAATCCTCCCCTTATCACTCTTAGGGTGAACTTAGACCAGTTTTAGGCTTTCTGAGCCTCAGTTTCTTAATCTATTAGTAAAGAGATTGGACTAAGAAAGTCAGCCCTGGAGTCAGAATTCATGTTCCTCTACCTACCATGTGGGAAACCTGGGATGACGCACAATCTCCTTAACTAAACAAGAAGAATCATTTCTACCTCATGAACTGTCTTAAAGATTTAATATTATGACATCTGCTAGATGCTTAGCCGTAGGTATCATTAGAGTCTCTAAGTTCCTGTCCATGTTGACACAGTGAGAATATTCTTTTAAGAATGCTATGTTAGATTTCTCTCTAAAAGAAAACACAATAAGCACCTGAGAATAAGCACAAGAGAAGATGTGCAATGCTGCTAGTCATCCGGAAACTGCAAATACAATTCATGCTGAGAAACACTTCACACTTATTAAATGGCCTGAAAAAGGAATGAGATTCTGATAAGTGCTGCCACCTGGATTAACCTTGAAGGCATTATGCTAACTAAAATAAAGGCAGACACAAAAGGACTGATATTGTATGACTCCATTTATATGAGGTGCCTAGAGTACTCAAACTCAGTGACAGAAAGTAGGATCGAGGTCACTAAGTGTCTCGATATATTTTCTGTTGCTGTAACCAGATGCTAGAGAATGAGTAGTTTATGAAGTAAAAAGGCTTATTCAGCTTATAGTTCTGGAGGCCAGGAGGGCCAGACTCAGGGGGCCAACTCTGGTGAGGGCCTTCTCACTGGTGGGTACTCTGCAGAGTTCCTAGGCAGAAGGGAACACACAGTGAAGGTAGTGTCCATGAGAGACAGAGCCAAACTGACTTCTTAATGAAGTCCATTTACCCTTTAATCTACTAATCCATGAATAAACTAATCCATTCATAAAGGTGGAGCCCTCACAACCTCGTTGCCTCTTACAGGTCCCTCTGGCTACTTAATACCCCACTACGGGGATTAAATTTCAACATGAGTTTTGGAGGGCATTAAACCCTGGTAACACCAGGGGCTTGGAGGTGAGGGGGGTGGGGAGTTTAATGAGTAGAGAGTTAATTTGGGAGGATGAAAAACTTCTGCAGATGGATGGAGGTGATAGTTACATGACACATGGATGTACTTAATGCCATTAAACTGCATGCTTAAAATGATAAATTTTATGTTACATATATTATACTATAATACAAAATTTTCTAAAACAATGAAGAAAAACTTACACAACTCAAACTTGGGTTTCTTTGGGTAATATTTTTTGCCAGGTGAAGGAGGCCCATGGCTCCCAGTGTTCCTGGAGCTGAAGAGGAAGATCAGCCTGGCTGAGCTGTGTTCTGTGCTACAAGGACGGAGGCTGGCTTGGTCTAGCCCTTTAATGCTGGTGTCACCAGGACAACACTTGTCAGCAGGACACACACATCATGACCTCAGGGTCTATCCATGGAAATCAGCATTTATTTGAAGATTTTAGAGCTCAATTTAGCTTCACTCAGAGGTGACCTTCTACACAGGGCCAAAAGAAAAGTGATTTCTTTGATCGCCTGTCTGACCCTGAACTGACCTCCTGCATTTTTCAATTCATTTTAAATCTTGCTATACTGGCCAAAGTGATTTCAGCTTCTTAGCAAAGAACAATTCCCATTTTTGCCAATAATTCTGGGTCAGTTTCAGATTTGCTCACTCGAATAGCAAGAATGAAATCCTTGAATTTTGCATCTTCCTGATGTGGGGCAGTAAGGAGAGAAGGAGAGAAAATATTCACCAATGGCATGAAGGACTGGGGAGAGGCAAGTTCATTTGGGCCACATCTGATTGGAGGAAAACAGATGTCGTTCCCAGGGTGGGGCCTATGATTCTCATTTGCTCAGGTCGAGATCAGCTTCTTCCCAGGATGGAGGACAGTTTGATGATATCCTCCATCAAAAGCATGATGATGTTTGGGGCTGCAAGTAACACCAAGACCAAGTCGAGCTGGCTTAAACAGCTAAGACAAGGTTTCCTCTTGAAATAGTAGGAGGTAGGGTGACCGTGTGGCTGGTAAGCCAGCAGCTCAATGTCATAAGCAAGGACCTGCCCCCACCTCCATGGTCACAAGTGGCTGCCATAGTGCCACATGCCCCCCCCCCCCGAGAAAAGATTTTCCAACAATGCCCAAAACAGGAGTCAGCAAACTTGTTCTGCAAAGGGCCAGGATAGTAAACACCTTTGACTTTGAGGTTACACATTTGGTCACAATCACTCAACTCTGCCATTGGAGTGTTAAATCTGTCACAAGTAAGGAGTTAACACACAAACACTATAGTCCCTCTGAACATCTAAATTCCACCATTATTGTTCTAGGAATTGTTCTCATTTCTCTGAATGAAAGTCAAGACTGAAAAGACCTTAGTACTCAGTCCAAACCCCAAATTTTACTGATGAGGGAATGGAAGCTCAGAGAAGGCAAGCTACTTTCCCAGATCACACAGCCGCTCATAGCAGAACCAAGATCTAAACCCAGGCTGTGGTAAGTTGTAATATTGTTGAGACTGTTTGATGCCCTTCTAAAGAAGAGAATTAGACAATTTCCTGTCGGAACAAACTTGACCCTTGAGCCTTGTGGTGTTCCTGCCTATGGGCAGAGTATGATCTCTTTCACCCCTGCCACACACACTGTTGAACTCAGGAGTGGCCACATGACTTGTTTTGCCCATGAAACGTGGGTGAAAGTTGCACAGGTCACTTCTAATTGCCATGTCTGTCTCTCCTCTACCACAAGAGTGGTGATGAGCAGAGGCTGCTCTGTCGGCCTGGACTGCAGAGTGAAGAGAAGACGCAGCTGACATAGCTGACTTGTTGTGGTCACGTCCCATGTACAAGAAATAAGCCCCTGAGATCTGGTGCTATTTGTTACTGCAGCGTAGCTGAGTCTATCCTAACCTAGCTGACCCTGAATACTGCTCTTTCTCATATGGAAAGTCTCAAATTTCCAGCAATATTACGTGGAATTCAAGAGCACAGGTTTTAGAGTCAGCCTGCCTGGGTTTGAATACACTAGTGAGGAGACCTTGATCTCGGTTCCTCAGTTTCCTCATCAGTAGCATAAGGATAACACTGGTACCGTTAAGACTATTCGAGTTTCTGTAACAAAATACCCTAGACTAGGTATTTTATAAAAACAGAAATTGTCGCTCTCAATTCTGGAGGCTGGGAATTTGATCTGAGCCTGCGTTTTGAGGACTGGCTAAATGTTGATTATTCAACTTGGTCTCTCCATAGGTGACATTGTAGTGACAATAAGTATGGGTCAGGGGGTTTCACTAAAACTGTTCCATGCCTACATGCAAACAGCCACCCCTCCAGAAGTTAATCTCCCCACTGTGTGACACTGACGCCCACCACCACCCCTGCAAGGGACCAAGGGGAAAGGACAGGACAGGCTCTGTGGTGGAGGGATGGGAGCAGACCCTGGAGGTCTGACCAGTCAGGGCTCCGGTCCTATGCGTGTCCCTTCCTTCCTGTGGCCTATGCTAAGTTCATCGCCTCGGTGAGCCTCAGCTTCCATCTCAGGGATGAGGTGAGGACTTGGTGAAATGACTCATGGTTTTTGGCACACTGCGAAGGCTCAGCAGCTGTCAGGGTGGATATCCGAATTCTTTTCTGCTGGCACGAGCCAAGGAGAGCGTGGGCAGGGAGCGAGCAGCAGAGGCGAGTCATCTCTCCAGGATCTGAATGAGCAAGAGGGATCATCGCAGCTCACCTTCGCCTTCACAGACACAACTCCAGGAAATCACAGATGGATTGGCTGGCTGGAGCCAAGTTGGTAGAAAATCAACTGCCCTCTCCACACCACAGCCTGGCATGGTTTTCCCAATGCCGAGTCTGCCATATCAGGTGAGATGTTGGACATCCAGCAAGGTGATGAGTGCACTCAGCTGACCAGAGCCCTGTGGGTGTGGGTTTGATGACCTCAGATCAAGGCCACACAGGTTGGGTAAAAGTATAGACCACAGGAAAGGTCTATACTCAGCATGGAGCTGCCCAGGAAAGGGACCCCCTCAAGTGCTTTTCTGTCACGATCTTCTGAGAGCACGCCCTCTGCTGATGGCAGAATAGGTGCTGGACTCCCCGAGCTGGGCCCTTCACACACTCATTAGACTGGCAGCTCTACCTGGGGCCAGTTGTGCTGGCCTTGCCTCTGGTCTGGCAGATGTTTGCCTGGTTCTGGCCAGAGGTGAACTGGAGAATGATTTGTTGGAGGTAAATGCCACAAACCCAGCCTCTTTGAGATGTTGGTTGTTTGCTTGTTGGCTAGAAATCCCAAAATCTCCAGATTAAGCCTTTAACTTTCAAATGCACCCAGGAGGGGACCTTTGCTTCAATGAGCTCAGTATATGCCACAAGGGTTTTGTTTGGGGTGGGGGGTTACTGGGGATTTAACCCAGGGGCATTCTATCTTTCAGCTGTACCCTCAGCCCATTTTATTTTTTATTTTGAAACAAGGTCTAGCTAAGTTGCTGAGGGTCTTGCTAAACTGTTGAAGCTGGTCTCGAGCCTGCAATCCTGTTTCAACCTCCCAAGTACTAGAATTACAAGCTGTGCCACCATGCCCAGCTCCACAGTGTTTCTTGAATGTTCATTATGCCAGGCAATTCCTTCCTTTGTGTTTGGAAGGATGGGGGATTTGACTGAGACTCAGAAGGGGGATGGAATGAAGGGTGCTGCGTGACCAGACCCAAGGGCGTGTCTCTTGGCAAATATTGCACGAAAGCCGAACAGACTTTCTATTTTTTTTTTTTTCCAAATGTCACCATGAACTAGCAAGAGGTCACTCCTGGGCTACTGGAATTTGTCTTTCCTGAATTCATCATAGGAAAGTCTTTTATTTGGTGAATGACTGTGTATGTTTATTACTGAGTCGAGGAGAAGGCCATGAGGGTCTGTGGAATAGTATGGGAATTGGAATATCTTCAGTAAAATAATTGCAAGGCAACATTTCAGAATAGTTTAATTTCCTATTGCATTTTAATGTCCAATAAAGAAGATATAAAAATGTCATTTACAGAGAAACTCCCAGCATTTTGTTTTCTTGGTTATTTTAACAGATCAATTGGAACATACAATATGATTTATTATTATTTTTTTTTTTGCCAAACACTATAATCAGTCTTTCATGCTACAGATATGTGTAGTTACTGCTTGTCACATAGTCAAGAGAGAAGTGAACAGAAGTTAAACAAGAAGAAAACTCCATTCTTCTCCATTCTGATAATGAGGAAAACCTTTGCAAACTCCATCCCTACCTAGACATTTTCCCATTCTGTTTGCTTTGACTGATTTTTAACAGAAAGTTACAATGTTTCCCTTCTCAGGCACTGGGGTGGTATTGGTGGGGACAGGTGAGGGACCCTTGGGATTTTAGGAGGTGAGGGGTAGTGTCCTAATCCACTAGCTTCATCTGCCCCTGTTCACCACCCAGAACCAACCCCGAGCCTACCGAGTGAGGTGAGGTAGCACAGGTTGAGCAGTAAGGGGCCCAACCTCAGCCCCAGCTCTACCAGAAATCCAAGGGTGGGAGAGGCAGCGGCCAGGACCGCCGGCTGAGATGACAGCCCCTCCTCCTGCGGTCTCCTCCTCTCACCTCTCATATCCAACACCTCCTCGAGGATCAGCCCCAGGACCTTTACAATCGGACTTCTGATGCCAGTAACATTGCAAATGCAGAATCAGGCTTCTCAGCAAGGACTTCTGGCTTGTCAAACTCGATCACCTAACAGTCAGAGAAGAAATTAAAATTTCAGAAAATGTCCACCCACCATGAATCCCAAACCACTGACGCCTTTGGGAAAGTGAAGCCAATCAGAGCATTCAGCACCTTTCCATTTTCCATGACCAGGACTCTGTCACAATTGAGAACTGTGTTTAGGCGGTGGGCGATAGTCAGCACTGTGCAGCCTTTGAAGGCGTCTTTGATGGTGCTCTGAACAAGGGTGTCTGTCTTGGAGTCCATGGAAGCAGTGGCTTCATCAAGGAGGATGATCTGTCAAGGAAGGAATGTTGTGAAAATTATACTAAGCCAAAGCTGTGCCAAGAGGAAATTTTTTAGTCTTGGCTCTACTAAAATGAAAAGATAAAATATATCACTATGAAGCTCACTATGATATATAATTACAATGCACCAATAAAATACCAAAAAAAAAATAAAATGAAGTTGGAAAGTAATGAACTATGCATCCATTTTAAAAAGTTACAAAAAACAGAGTGAGAAAAAAGTCAAATTATTCCACCTTCTTCAGGGGATTTGCTGGAGGAACAAGGTTGTATATTCTTTGCTTCTCTCTTTTAAATGTTTTATTCTAACACCACAAACAGGTAAGAAGTAACACCCTGTAGCCCTTCTGTATTGTACTAATATGAGCCAGCCTGGGGTATCATAACAACACTTAGATTCATTTGCTACTGCTGCTGTAACAAATTACTGCAAACTGAAGAGATTTAAAATGATGCAGATTTATCGTATTACAGTTCTGGAAGCCAAGGGTCCTAAAATTGAGATATTGTCACGGTTGCATGCCTTCTGCAGTGAAGAAACAGTATTTTGTCCTTTTCAGCTTCTAGAGGTCACCTGCATTTCTCAGCCCATGGCCCCTGCCTGGAATCACTTCTTATTTCTTTGACTCTCCTGCTTGTTTTTATAAAGATACAGGTGGATACACTAAGCCCACTCAGATCTAGGATTATCTGCCCAACTCAAGATCCTGAATCATGTCTGCCTTTTGCCATAGAAGGGAACGTATTCACGGGTTTCAGATATCATGACATGAGCATCTTTGTGGGAGTGGGGAGAGGAGCATTATTTTTCCTAACACAGCACTGGTTTAATTTTACAAATTAGAGGGTTTAAATAAACTCAGCTCCTAACTCCCCTGGACCTTGGCCAAGTTACTTAACTTCCTCAAGGCTCTGTTCCTTCATATGTGAAAGGAGGTTGGACTTTATTATAGTATGAAGTGGAAAGATACATATGCCCTTGGGACGAGCAGGGCCACAGTCGGCCCAGGTACCTCTGTTCCTGCTCCCTGCCACTAGCATGGCTAAGAGAACACGCTCAATGGCTCATAGGGTTGATGAGTACTCAGAGCGGGATTTCCAAAACAACAGCGTTCTCCTCGTCTCCTCGGGGAGATCAGTCAGTAAAGTGAGCTAAGTGACTAAGAACAACAAGGATACAGGTTACAAATCATATATACTAGCATTCTGATGGACTTCTTGACTGTCCTGGGTACTGTTTCTAAGGACTCAGAATTGTTCAGGGACAAAGGGGAAACATGAAAGGTAGATTTTTCAAGCTCAACTCACTTAAGAGAGCAGAGAGAATACCTAAGCAGCACCTCCCGGGGGGAAGCCTAGGGGAGAAAGGTACTGTAGCTATAAATGGTTGTTATTTTTCAATTTTTACCCCTCACAACTTTGTCTTAAGAAAAAGCAATCTGTTTTTAAATGGCATAGTTGCTTCATCTTTGCTGAATTGAGCGGCGCTGCAGGACATATCCGAAATTTGACCGATCCATTTTCTGTGCTACTTCCTTACTTTTGAATTACGGAGAAGTGCTCGGGCCATACAAAGCAGTTGACGTTCCCCTACTGAGAAGTTTTCCCCATTTTCTGTGACTTCTGCCTGTAATTTTTCCGGGAGTTTCATTATCTATAAAACATAGAAAATGCCACATTTATGCTGATGATCTATAAAATTGTCCTGCATAGTCTGTATTGATTGCCCCCTTCTCTTGCATTCACCAGCTTGCTTTATTTTACTGTGGAAAAGAAAGTGCAAAACAACAATCATTTCGATATTGCAAACAGGCACCAGGGAAAGACCAGGGAGTAGGAGGACATTAATAATTTAAATCACAGTGTGACTCACAGAGCCCCATAGACAACTCACCAAAAGAATACAAATGATTTCAGAGAACACACAGTGGAAATGGCTTTCAGGGTCGTTATTTCCATAGACAAAATAGAGATGGGGTGGGAGAGTTCTCTGGGAACGGTACGGTAGGGACTGACTCATTTGATGCAACTAGCCAGAGTGGCTTCGGGGGTGCTCGCCTTGGTGCCACTGGGCTGCAGAGGTGGTCAGGCTCATCTGCTGACCCAAGCTGAGGCTGCAGGACTGATGGGCAGGGTGCCATGGTATAGATGGCTCAATGCTCTCACACCAGCCATACTTGCCCTTCCCAGAACATGCCACACCCTCTCATTTTTCTGTGGCTTCTTTTGATAAGAAAATGAAGCCACTGACAGAGTAATGGGCACCCCTCCCCCTCCAGGCTCTAGAGATCAGATGGACTTGCACCCAAGTCTCCCTTCTGCTACTCACTGGCCTCAATGTGTCTCTCCCTTGAGACTCAATTCCTGCAACTCTAAAATGAGGGTTAAGAGTGGACCAAGTGAGATAAATCCATGCGGAGCTCTTGATTGGATCATTGCAGAGCCCTAATAAATAGTACCTGTGGCTGCTTTTCATAATGAAAAGTAAGTAAGGATTTGATCTTACTGACTCTTATGGTACCTACAAATAAAGTGTGCTAGCCCAAGTGCTTGTCAAATTGAAACCTGGGTCAGGTATTTGGGGCACTGGAGACAGGGAGATGGATTCATCCTGAATGGCTCCAGAAACCTACTGTATCTTTCATGAATGTTCTCTCCAGAACCTGCCAGAGCGTCTCATCCGTCTGACTCCCAAAGGGATCCAAGTTGTACCTGCAACAACGGAGAGGAGAAGGAGCTGGATTTCAGAGGACAAGAGAGTGTTCTGAAGATGGGAGGAGGGGGAGGAGATGCAAAGCTGGAAGGGGACATGGGCTGAGTAATGCGGGCGGCCTCTAGAAGCGGGAAAAGGCAAGGCAACGGTTTCTTGACCCTGTAGCACATAGGCAAGAACAGGAGTATGTGAGGAGCCCGTGGCTCCACGAGCAGTGCTCAGCCCAGACCAGGAATCCAAAGACGTTCAACTGTGATGGAGCAGAGACTTCCGAAGCAGGCAGGGAGACGTGAAACCTTGCCGAGAGGTTGGCATACAGGCAGGCTCTCAGAAAGATACATGTGGGCCGCTCCACATTCCTGTGCAGCAAAGTAGGTTTGACCTTGCAGAGAGATTCTTGACAGAGAGATGGAGAATGAGCAGCTCACACTGGAGTTCCAGTCCCAAGTCTTCGGAGGCAAGAAGTACATCTGCAGCTTCCAGGGCCTCGCAGAGGGTCACATCTCATAGGCAGGATATGAGTCTAGTGCTTCAAGATATATAATGTATTTCTCATACAACCAACTCTAAATACGCTAAACACAGTTCCTCCAACTCCTGCTCAGTGGGAGGAATGTCCCTGTCACTGGACCAACTGAGAAGCCCTTGTGCCTTGACATCAGATCCTGAGCCCATAGACATTGCAACCCTGCTGTTCTTATACTTGTGTTTGCTCTTTAGTAGGAATGATTAATGCACTTCCCAAGAGATGGCTACATACATAGGGGAGCCGTTTCTTCTATTGTGCACTCTGGGGTACTTTTGAGAATGGCCACTGCTAAGCCTGATGGGATACTGGTACACAGGCAGAACAGCTGTCCAGGGTCAGCTGAGATGTTTGCTCACCCTACATTTAAAAGCATCTTGCTTATTAATAATGTAGTTTCTGAAATACCAGTAAGGCTCACAGCCCTATTCCCCAGCTCCCCCCACCCAGACTTTATTCAGCACAGACCCTAAGGATGCTGCTTCCCTGAGCGAGGACAGCCCTGAGCCCGCTGTACCCAGGACTTTGTGAAGCTCCCCTCTGGTCCAGCTTACTGTCCAAAAATAGGAATACACAATGATCAAAAACAGCTACCTTACTGTACCTACAAACAGGACAGGGTCCTGGGGGATCACGGTCAGCTTGGTCCGGAGGTCTTCCAAGCCAATGGTGCAGATGTCCACCTCGTCAATGAGGATCGTGCCTCCAGCGGGCTCCACCAGGCGGAACAAGGCCATTCCCAGCGACGACTTTCCTGGGAACAGTAAAAAGTCAGAACAACAAATCAAACATCAGTTTGTACTTCTGTCACATCTGAGTATTTAATTAAGGCAATTTTAATACAATGAAAATGGCTCTGTAAGGATGAATATGCAGGCAGAAACCCCTGGGGGTGGGTGGGGGGGGGTCTATCCTATCACAGGTAACCTGCTTGTCCCTGCAGAGGCCTGTAGCATACAACTCACCCTTCTCTGGGCTTCATTTCATTAGGATGATTCTCATTTAATTAATTCAAAAACCAATGTGGGGAAGCTTCCAACCCTACATACCCATTTAACCTGAAATCCTAATGTACAGTAAAGAGATTTGAGGGAAAATAACAATCAATCCAACACATGTACATATCACTCTCTGATGTGGCTGAACTAGTGTGTTCAGCAAAGAGCCAAAAAAAAAAAAAAAAAAATGGAAAAGAACCCAAAGCAGAGCTTGTCCTCACCGGAACCGGTTCTTCCAACGATGCCAACTGTCTGCCCACTTTGTATGTTCAAGTTGAGCCCGCTGAGAACCAGGGGGGTGTTGTCTCTGTATCTCATCTGATAGTCTTTGAAGGTTATCTCCCCACGACTAGGCCAGTCCTTGGGACAGGTCCCCACTTTGAGGGGATGAGTGCATTCAGGAACACAGGTCTGAAAAGCAGAAAAAACAGTGATGGGTTAATAGTAACTTGTTTTTCCATCTATCTATTTAACTCCAAGTTTTTCACACAGTTCTAGGTACTGGTGTTCATGTGATGAATTGACCAACAAGAGCTCTGCACTCAAGAAACACACATTCCAGTGGGGACATCAGATAGTAGACAAGAAAGACAATTGCAACTGCAGATAATAAAACAGAGTATTGTAATAGCATATAGACTGTGGCCTGGGTGGTGGGCAGGGGAAAGGGAGTAAAAGTGCTTGAGGGTTGAAGAAGGCATTTGTGAAGACGGACGTTGGAGCTGAGACCTGGAATGCTGAGAAAATGCCAGCTACAAAAGGATTTGAGTCCAGGGCCTTCCAGGCAGGAGAGGCAGCTAGTGCAAAGGCCCTGAGGCCAGAACAAGGGTGTAAAATTTGAAGAATAGGAAGAAAATCATATGGCTATTGCTTAATGAACAGCGGATGAATGACTTAGGAGAATAAGCAAGGGGCAGCTCATACTAGACCCTGTGGGCCTGAGTGAGTATCAGCAGTGTGACCTTGAAGCTACACGACAAATCCTATTGTGCCTTGAGATTTACAGAATTTAATCAGATTTTTTTTATTTATTTGTTTGTTTGTTTATTTATTTATTTATTTATTGGTGCTGGGGATTGAACCCAGAGGCATTCTACCTCCAAACTATACCCCCTGCCCAATTTTACTTCTTATTTGGAAACAGGGTCTCACTAAGTTGCTGAGAACCTCGCTAAATTGCTGAGGCTGGCTTTGAACCTGCCATCCTCCTGTCTCAGCCTCCCAAGTACTAAGATTACAAGCACGTGCCACCACGCCCATCTCAGATATCATTTCAATATCTACAGGCAGGAAGATGAAAAGAATGCAGGATGTCAAGTTCAGAGGTCTTTAGAGTTAAATGGAAAAGACATTTAAGTTTCCTTCTAAAGAGTCCAAGAACTTCAAAGTTAATTAAACTCAAAGTAAAATTAAAAGAGAAGGTCAGTTTGGCCTCCTTATAAGGAGGCCTCCCTTTAAGTTATGAAGTTCTATTAACAAGAAATAGGGATCCCAGGTGCCATGTTAGTATGACTGACCCGTCTAAATCTCTGGTCCATCAGCAACCTTGATTAGCTAAGAAAATAATTACATTCCTAGAGAGTATATTTAATCCTTGGAAGATTTAGATTAAGAAAAAAATTACTTAAGAGAGACAATACTGCAACAGCAGTGTTTTTAGCTTGAATCTGCATACTTTATGTTCAAGTATTTGCAATGTTTATGGAATTCGGACTTGTGATTCCAATTTAAACTGTATCACTGAATAACTGATTTAAGCATGATTTTAAGTTTAAAGCTTACTACTTATATAGAGCCTGGAACCACTGTGAAAACGTAAAGCTCACTATATGTACAGGTTTAATTTATTAGAGTTATATAAATTCAGGAATGTTTGTTTATTAAGTTAGATCATTGAAGTACTTAAAAGGAAATTGAGTCAATACATTTTAAAATGTTGAGCTATTCCTTCTAGGGACTCTAGACAAAGAAAGAGAAATCTTAGATGAGCAAAGAAGGTGACTTAACTGAAGGTGATGGGGGAAGTTGAGGGAGGGAAATACCCTAATGCACATGATGTACTTTCACAAACATATAAAAGTCAGTCACTAAACTGACCTTGAGAAGGAGGGAGGGCGAGGGAGTGGGGCGGGAATTGTGGAAGGGTTAAATGAGAAACGTGTGCATGTTTGTTAGCTTGTACCTAACAAAGATGTATGATTACAATGCACTAATAAAAAATTTAAATGCAGTTTAATATGTTTCAAAGTGTTTAATTAAGTTTGTAAGTGGGGCCAAACACTAATCAAAGGCCCTTAAAAGTAATTGGCAGCAAGGCATGGTGGTGCACATTTGTAACCCTAGTACTTAGTAGTCTGAGATCAGAGTATCGCAGGATCACGGCCAGCCTCAGCTACTTAGTGAGACCCTGTTTCAAAATAAAGCATAAAAAATAGGGCTGGGGTCTAGCTTGGAGGTAGAATGCCCCTGGATTCAATTCCTAGTACTGAAAAAAAAAAAGTGAGTGTCAGGATTGCTTAGACTTCTTTTCAAAAGAACAGCATCCATAAGTTGAACAGGAAAGCTTTTAAAGAAGGGTTCAATTGTATTTGTTTTTCATTTTACAACATTAGTCAAATATTAATTTTTAGAAATCAAAGTAAGCTGCTGAATTGTCTTTTCTATGTATAGAAACTGCCTGTAAAGAATTTTCTTTCTTTTTTTTAAATTTATTTATTTTTAATTAGTACATTGTAATCACATATCTTTGTTAGGCACAAGCTGGTAAAGGCATACATGCACACATTTCTCATTTAATCCTCCCCCAATTCCTGCCCCACTCCTTGCCCTCCCTCCTTCTCAAGGTCAGTTTAGTGATTGACTTTGATGTGTTCATGAAAGTACACCATGCTCATTAGGGTGTCCCCCGTCCCCCCATCACCTTCCTTTAAGTCAAATTCTTTGCTCACCTAAGGATCTCCTTCTTCATCTGGAGTCCCTCTTATGTCCCATTTTCTCCCTAGCTTCCACATATTAGGGAGAGCATACAATTTTTTACTTTTTGTGACTGACTAATCTCACTTAACATAATGTTTTCCAGTTCTATCCATTTCCCTGCAAATAACATGATTTTGTTCTTCTTTATGGCTGAGTAAAATTCCATTGTGTACATATCCCATAGTTCTGTAATCCATTCATATGTTGATGGACATCTTGGCTGCTTCCATAGTTTGGCAATTGTAAACTGTGCAGCTATAAACATAGATACACATGCGTTGGTCTGATAGTTTGGTTTCCATTCTTTTGGGTAGATATCCAGAAGTGGTATTGCTGGATCATATGGTAGGTTCATTCCCATTTGTCTGAGGATCCTCCATACTGTTTTCCAAAGTGGTTGCACCACTTTGCAATCCCACCGACAATGTATTAGGGTTCCCACTTCTCCACACCCTCGCCAGAATTTGTTGTTGTTTATGTTCTTGATGATTGCCATTCTGATTGGGGTTAGGTGAAATCTCAAGGTAGTTTTGATTTGCATCTCTCTGATTGCTAATGATTTAGAACATTTCCTCATTTATTTATTGGCTATTTGTATTTCTTCTTTTGTGAAGTGTCTATTTAGATCCTTTGCCCATTTTTTGATTGGGTTCTTTGTTTTCTTAGCTGTGAGTTTCTTGAGTTCTCTGTATATCCTGGATATTAGTCCTCTATCAGAAGAGTAGCTGGCAAAAATTTTCTCCCACTCTGTAGGTTCTCGGTTGAGGTTCTTGATAGTTTCCTTTGCTTTGCAGAAGCTCTTCAGTTTAATGCAATCCCATGTATTGATCTTCCTTTGAGTTGCTTGTGCTTTTGGGGTCTTGTTGAGAAAGTTTTTACCTGTGTCTATGTGTTCGTGTTGGTCCTATGCCCTCTTCAAGTAGCTGCAAGGTCTCTGGCCTGACTGCCAGGTCTTTGATCCACCTTGAGTTGACTCTTGTGCAGGCTGAGAAAGTGGGGTTTATTTCCATTTTCCTGCATATGGTTAACCAGTTTTGCCAACACCATTTGTTAAAGAGGCTATCTTTTTTCCAGTGTATATTTTTGGCTCCTTTGTCAAAAATCAGTTGACTGTAAGCACGTGGGTCTGTTTCTGAATCTTCTATTCTGCTCCATTGGTCTATGTGTCTGTTTTTGTGCCAATACCATGCTGTTTTTATTACTGTGGCTTTGTAGTAGAGTTTGAACTCAGGTATTGTGATACCTCCTGCATGGTTCTTGTTGCTAAGAACTACTTTGGCTATTCTGGGCTTTTTGTTGTTCCAAATGAATTTAAGGACTGATTTTTCTATGTCTGTGAGGAGTGACCTTGGTAATTTCATGGGTATTGCATTGAATCTGTAGATCATTTTTAGGAGGATGGCCATTTTGATGATATTTATTCTGCCTATCCAAGAGCATGGTAGATTTTTCCATCTTCTAAGGTCTTCATCGATTTCTTTTTTCAGCTTTTTGTAGTTTTCCTTATAGAGGTCTTTTACCTCTTTGGTTGGGTTTATCCCTAAATATTTTATTTTGGGGGGTGCTATTGTGAGTGGAATTGTTTTCTGGATTTCTTTTTCAGCGGATTTATGGTTGGCATACAGGAAAGCTTCTGATTTTTTAAGACTGATTTTGTACCCAGACACTTTGCTGAATTTGTTGATCAGCTCTATAAGTTTTTTGGCAGACTTTGTTGGGTCTTTTAGGTATAGTATCCTGTCATCTGCAAAGAGAGATAGTTTTAGTTCTTCTTTCCCTATTTTTACCCCTTTGATTTCCTTCTCTTGCTTTATTGCTCTGGCTAGAGTCTCAAGTGCTATGTTGAACAGAAGAGGTGATAATGGACATCCTTGTCTTGTTCCTGTTTTTTTTTTTTTTTTAAAAAATATGGAACGCTTCACGAATTTGCGTGTCATCCTTGCGCAGGGGCCATGCTAATCTTCTCTGTATCGTTCCAATTTTAGTATATGTGCTGCCGAAGCGAGCACTTGTTCCTGTTTTCAGTGGGAACTCTTGCAGTTTTTCTCCATTTAATATGATATTGGCTGTGGGCCTATTGTATATTGCCTCTATGATTTTGAGGTATGTTCCTTCTATTCTGATTTTCTGCAGTGCTTTTAGCATGAATGGGTGTTGGCTCTTGTCAAATGCTTTTTCAGCATCAGTTGAAATGATTATGTGATTTTTGTCTTTGATTCTGTTTATGTGGTGAATTACATGGTTTGTTTTTCACATGTTGAACCAGCCTTGCATCCCTGGGATGAACCCGACTTGGTCAAGGTGTATAATTTTCTTGATGTGGTTTTGAATGCACATTGCTAGTATTTTGTTTAGCAGTTTTGCGTCTAGGTTCACCAATGACATAGGCCTATAGTTTTCTTTTCTTGAGCTGTCTTTATTTGGCTTTGGTATTAATGTGATGTTGGCTTCATAGAATGTGTTTGGGAGGGTCCTGTTTCTTTCTATTTCACGGAATAGTTTGAGGAGTATTGGGATTAGCTCAAGAATATTCTTTCATGAAAAAAAGAACCTCACATTCAACCTCAAGAAATTCTGATTGTATCAAAAATACAGGTTTTAAGAAGAGGAGTGAGTGGTCAGATTTAAGTTTTTTGTTTTTTTAATCCCTTTTACATGGAAAAAGATCAAATACTTGCCTAAGCTCTGCCAGAATGAATTTGTCACTCCTTTTTCTTACCGAAATGTATTCCCGTAGCAACTCCACGGAGGTGAACTTGGCCTGGGTCTCCGTTCCCGTGCGCACACACACTTGCAGCAGCCCGCTTAGCTGTTGTATAGAAACAGGCAGACACTGTCAGCTTTTCCCTCCTTTGGGTTCTGCTGTTCTACCTTTGGGAAGAGGGGGCAGCCCTTGTGAATTCCCACTCCCGAGCTGTTTCACTGGATCCATACAGATGGGAGGCCTGCATTCCCAGACAGGCACCCAGCAGTCAAGATATTCCTGTTGGGGTGTTTTGCCTTTAAACATTTCCTTTGTCTTTAGGAACAAATGGTATTTACATTTTCCCTGGCACTCCAGATGGGAGACTCATCCCACCACCCACACCGTGATCACGCTCCTCTTTGTCTCAAAGTAGGGAGCTTCTGTCCACTGGGAATTCTCCTTGGGAGCAGAACTGCTGGGTATTATAAGTTTTTTGCTGCCCTCCAGCAGGATTCCTGCACCAAGGGGCCCTCCCTATTCTCCCCCACCCAATGCCAAAAAGGAACTGAAAATTCAACCACCTCAAGAGACCAAAAACCATCAATCCCATCTGCTGGCTTTAGATATGAGAAAATCAAGGCATGGACAGGGGGAGACGACTTGCCAAGGTGACCCACTTTAGGGAGAGTACCCCAGAAGCCAAGACAGAGTGCAGATAGTATATTAGGATCAACTGAATGATGCCCCCTCTGCCACTTGCAAAAGATATATTCATGTCCGAATCCCTGGAGCCTGTGAATGTTACCTCATTTGGACATAGGATCTTTGCAGTTGCAAGTAAGGATCTTGAGATCACCCTGGATTACCTGTCTACTGAGATAGGGGAGGAGAAGTCACAGAGCAGAGAAGGTGATGTGAAGGCTGAGACAGGTTGAAGTGATACAGCTACAAGCCAAGGAATGCCAACAGCCACCAGAGCTGGGAGACCAGAAGAGTCTCCCTGGGACCTTGGAGGATAGTGCATCTCCACCAACACCTTGTTTGCAGAACTGTGAGAGAATACATTTCTCTTGATTTAAGCCATCAAGCTTGGGGCAGTTTTGTATATCAGCCTTAGCAAACTAACACAGTTGGTGAACCCAGAAAGCACAGAGGGGATAGGAAAAATAAGGGAGGGAGGAAAAGACAGCCAGGGCATGGTGTGTTGACAAGAGGCTGGCACCGTGGGTAACTGAGATCAGTTGTGCTGGAGAGTTCTGGGATACTGTAGGGCCACACCAAAGAGATGTCCCAGCCAAGGCAAGGAGACTGGGTATACACAGTTGTCCTTTGCTATCCTGGGGAGAGTGGTTCCATGGACACCACCACTACCCTCTGCAGATACCAAAACATGCAGATGTTCAAGACCTTTCCATGAAGTGGCATAGTATTTGCACATAACCTGTGTGCATGCTCCCATATAGTACTGATCATCCCTAGGTTCCTTCTAATGCAATGTAAATGCTATGTAAATAGTTCTTGTACTATGTTTAGGAATTGTAACAAGGAAAAAAGTCTACATGTTCGGTGTGGGTCTCTGATTTTCTTTCCTGAATATTTTCAGTCTGCAATTGGTTGAATACTGATGCAGAACCTGTGATGCCGAGGGCTGACTATCCACTAACTCCTTTCAGTCATTGCTGAGACTGCAAGACAAAGTGTGGGGCTTTGACGGGCAGAAAGGGGGGGGGGGCATCAACAGCACCAGCCTCGGCAGGCTTCTATCGCCGGCTGACACGCATTGCTTGTGTGGCGATGGGCAGGGACCTGGTGAAGTGCTGTTTTTCCAAGGTTGAATGTAATAGACAAGACCCCTCTCTCCTGGGCTGACATTCTAGTGGCCTGGCAGGATGACACACAAGGCAATTTCATCCACAATGCAAATGTGGGTGAAACAGGATGCAGTGGGGGAGTGAGCACGTCTGGGGCCAGGGACCACCTGAAATGCGGCTGGGGAAGGCTTGGTGTGCCCACCAGGCTAACTCCAGGTAAGAAGGTCCTGGGGAGCCGCAAATGGCCCTCACAGAAAGGAGGCAGTGGGGCCCAGTGGGGCCCGTGGGGACCCTTTGAGAGCTCCCTCCACAACCCCCCCTTGCTGCCTCTGTGCTTGGCACAGGCCCAGGGCGCCCCTTTCTCTCAGGGGGATGGCTTTCAACCTGGGTGATTATGCCCCCAGGAGATGTTTGGCAACATCTAGAGACAGTTTTGGTTGTTACAACCTGGGGAATGTAATGCTGCAGCTCATGGGTCAAGGCCAGGGAGGCTGCTGGGCATCCTGGAGTACACAGAACAGCCGCACAAACAGGGTTACCCAGCCAGTGCTGTAGACGCCCCATGACGCCCTGTCCCTGGCTTACAGCTCTCCACATCTTCATCCCTGCCAGCCCAAGACTTTGTCTTCACAGAATCAACGTGACAGCTTCACTTGAGAGTAGAGGAGCCTTCCCCTGCCCCCCTCCAGAAGCGCTCTTCCTCCCAGCCTTTCTTGCCTGTTCTTTGGGTTCTGATCTCAGCTTGGAAGTCATCTTGGAGCAGAGGCCTTCTCTGAGTTTTGCTGCTTTCCTCCAAGCCCCGCTGTTCCACCTGGCTGTCTTCACCGCACTTTCTGAAGCCTCCTCATTTATTTATTCACTGCTACCTTATCATTCTAGCTGCTCACTGGAAGGCAAGCTCCCTGAGGGCAGGGGCAGTTCCAGATGGCTGACAGCTGAACCCACCAGAACCAAGACAGCTCTTGGCCCAGAGCAGCTGCTCAGTGGGCATCTGGTGAGCGAATGAATGAATCCTACCCTCGAAAGAGGCATGTACAGATTTTGCTAAGACAAGAGGAGTACTGGTTCCTGGGCAGCCCACCCAGATTTAGAATTCCCACAGCGGCACAGCACTGGCCCAGAAAGTACTTATCCTCCTCGGCTCTGTTACATGGTGTCACTTTGCATTGGCTTTCTGCTCTGTGGCATTTCACCCAATTTCTCATCCATCTAGGGAGGCTCTACTCTCAAGTGAAACTGTCATTTTGATTCTGTGATTTCCAAAGGTATAATGTTGAAAAAGCCAGAAAGCCAACTGGAGAGAAGGAAGCCCACTGCCCTCAACATGTGCAAACTCTTCTTATCCAACCTCGTAGGAATGTTTGAAAAGTTTCATAGAAAGCCAATGATATGGCACAGCTTTCACGGGACAAGCTGTTCTACTTGTTAAGTAGAACAGTTAAAGGAAACTTTTCAACATCATCTGTTTGATAGCTTATTAGGCAACAGCGCTCATCCATCAGTGAGGGAAACTGGCTGCCCAAAGGTAAATGCCTTTTTTCGCCTTGAATGGAACATTGAGAGCATATTTTTATTCTTCCTCCTTCCCAAAATATCAGTTGAAATAATATCAGAGAAATTTCCCAGAAAAGAATAGGCCTTTAACGCAAGTGGGTTAAACACAGATATTACTGAATGAAAGTTACAAATTTCTGCAAGATGGAAATAAGATGGGATCTTTTCAATAAAATGGAAGCAGAAGGTGCCTCTGTTTAGCAGGGCTGGGAGCAGCTCAGGGTGTGAGAGGTGACCCACAAAGAGGCTGGCTAGTTGATAGTTTATAGACAACTTAATTAGGCCTGCTTATTCCCCCCCTTTTTCTCTCAAACAGAAGTAGTTAAGACTATCCTTAGGCACAGGAATGCTTATGTGTGTACACACATACACGCACACACACAATTTTCCTTTTAAAGAAATTAAACAAACTACCTGGGGTAAGTGGGGCTCCAAGAATATTATCCTAGGTAAGACTCCTCTTTAAACTAGCATCTGAGTCCCTAAAGGTCAGTTCCCTAGCTGCTCTCCTGAAGTGAAGCCAGCCTGTGGGAAAGTCTCAGCACCCGGCCCACCCATGGTTAAAAACTGTCCATCAGGGGAGACCTAGCAAGGCCTGTACAAAGGCAGGTGAAACCCTAGAAATCCAACCCTGTCTCCCACTCTTAAATGCAAATGGACCAAGAGACAGATGAACAAAGCCAGATAAACAAAACTGGATAACAGAAAGAAACACTGACCCTGGAAAACAGACATGAGTCAAAGACGACAGTCTAAGAGGGAGAGAATCTCTAATTAATACGAATATCCTCAAAGAAGGTAAAACACATATTTTATCCATTTAAAAATTTTTAAAAACTGAAAGACTAAGAACTTGAAAAAATTAAATATATGAATATAGGATTGTCAAACTTAAAACTCAAAAGAATTACTGAATGACCAAACTAAGGAAAACCACCAGAATAAATAGAAGAGATAAGAAAACAAAAACTTTGAGATAAAAGAAGAGAAACATAGAAGGCAACCAATATGAGTCACAGAAAAAACAAAGAGGAGAAAAGGAAGAAATTGTCAAAATAAAGGAGAAAGAGTTGTTCTGAGTTGAAGACAGATTTGACTTTAATCTAAAAGAACCTGCATCATTGAGTGGGATGTTTTTTAAAGACCCAGGTTCAGAAATACTGTCCTGGAATTTCAAAGTGCCAAAGGTAAGGAAAAATGTGAAGCGTCTGTCACAGGACAGGATTCAGAGAAAGACGAGGCCTCGGTGTCTGGGGTCAAATTCTGGCTCTCGCTCTCACAGATGACATGTGTTTGATCTTTGCAAGTCTTTCTGGGTCTCAATTTCCTCATCTGCAACAAGAGGCTTATGGCATTATTGTGAAGGCCATTGTGGGGAAGTAAATGCATTAATTTAGGTAAAAGACAGTACCTAAAGCATAGTAAATGCCGTGTTCTTACCTACTATTGTTATTAATCAAAACAAAGAAAAGAAAAAAAAACAAGCAACCAAGAAGATAAGTCAGTAATTGTTTGTCATCGACATTGTGATTGCTTCTCCAGTGTTCACTTCCCCACCCCTCCTGTAGAGCTGACTTGGGGTAGAATAGGTGTGACTCCATCCTTAGCCTAAACCAGTCATCCCAATCCCATCGAACCACTAAGTACTTCTGGGATGGCTAACTTAATTCAAGAAGAGTAAAGCTAGGGCTTTGTCTGGTGGTCAGGGCAGGAAATGCTTTCCTCCTCCTGCTGCAGACCCCAGAGGTCATCGGCCACCATTGCACACTACGAGAGAAAGCCTCACAAGAGACAGACAAAGCCCTGAGCCAGGATCCAGCTGTGCCTGAAGCCCATGCAACTGCCTGACTTTTTAATGTCGTGAGCCACTAAGCTCCCTTTATTACTTAAGCCCATTTGAGTTGAGTTTTCTGTCACATACAACCAAAAGTACCCTCCCTGATACATTCTATGCCAAGCCCAACCTGGCACCAGGTGTTACCTGGATGATGTAAGACAATGACAAGCCTTTGGAGGAAGCACTGATTGAGGAGAAAGTCAGGGTCACCAGCAAGGCCACAATGAAGGTGACAATGTTCATGAGGACGTCCATTCTTAGAGCGAACCACCTGAGAGCACAGTTAAAGTACAGAAGGTGGCTGGAGTTCTCATCATTTAGCATCTTAAACCTAAAATTCAGAAAATCAGACAAAACAAGAGGTCAGGTCATGTTTCCATAGACTTAGGGTTAGGGCTACTGGAGAAATAAGCAAGGGGCTCTTTAACCATGGAGGCACCTCCTTATATAGTGAACTCTTACCGAAATATGCATAGATCCATGCCTCTATGCACCACCACAGACACCTCTGATTTGCACATATTCTGACAACTGGCTACGTGGGCTCTTTCTGTTTTTCCCAGAACTGGCAACTGAACCCAGGGTTGAGAACAGAAGCTGGTGAGAAACCTCACAGTCTAACTTCAAAAGATCCTATCTGGGACCCAGGCTCCCCCAAAAGGCCCTGCGGAGTCCATTGGCCCCTGGGGATGGCTTATGGAAGGGATGGCCTTCAGGGAGAGTCAATGTTTGAGATGGAAGGGGAGGAAGGGAGGGTGTTTACCTGGGCCTCTCCCTGTATCACAAAGGTAAGATTAAAACTCATTGCTTAGAAAGCTGGGGGTCTCTTTAAGGAGCACAAGCTGGCATCTCATTCCCCTGTCACATGCCCACTGAGCCACAGGTCTTTCTGAGGGGAGAAAGAGCACGGGGCAGAGTGACAGAGAGAGGACACAGCCAGGGGACAGTAAGACCCACCACAGAGGTAACCAGGATGCATCTGGCCAATTTCTGCAGCTCCTGGAATGAGAGTTGGGGGGGAGATGGGGTTCAGGCTGTGAGCTTGAGGTGCCAGAGCCTCCACATCCACAGAGCACAGCGGGTGCTGCCCAGCAAAGCTCCCTGAGAGGCCAGGGAATCTGGTGAAGCAACAATCCTACCAGATGCTTGGGATCCAGGCCCGCCGGGCCTCACACTGCCGTATTCTACCTGCACTGTGAGCTGCGGTAGCAGGGATGAGCAGCAGGAAGAGAAAATGGCCTAGAAGCAGGCGGTCACCTAGGAATGTGTCCTTCCTGCCTCCTCCCCAGAGGTGCACCAGCATCAGAGAACCAGGCTCAGAGGAGAAGAGAAAGAGTGTTTAGAAGAAAAAGATGAGGCCAGGCATGATGGCGCATGCTTGTAATCCTAGTACTTAGGAGGCTGAGACAGGAGGATCGTGGGTTTGCGGCTGCCTCAGCTAAGTGAGGCCCTCTGCAACCTAGGGAGACCCTGTTTCAAAATAAAGAATAAAAAATAGAGCTGGGGTGTAGCTCAGAGGTATGATGGCCCTAGGTTCAATCCTCAGTACTGAAAAAAAAAAAAAAAAAAAAAAAAGCCAAGGGTTTTCCCTGCTGCAAACCCACACCATCCCCACACAGCAGGCCTTGCCACACTGAGCCTCTGGAGGGGAGAGAGCTGGGACTTGAATAACCTAAGAGTGACACTTTAATGGGGAGATGAAAGCTTTCTAAGTCTAAACCCCTCTGAAGTAATAGTTCCTGTCCTGGCACAATCATGAAGGTCCTCGGGCATTGCTTCTCCCTCCTCCCCACCCTCAAAGTCCCCCAGGAGGAGCCATCCTGGGCTCTGCCCACCTTCCTCCCTTCTGTCTCCAATCTAATGTTTTCCCCCTAGAGTTTAGTTAAAACATTCTTCCAAACACCATGATGTTTCTATGTCTCTAGTGGCACCAGAAGTCTGAGCCATGTGGGAAGAACGTATTAAAAGACAGGAGACCACATCAATTATGTAGGACTCGGCTCCCTGTGGGGATCTCTCTGGGCTCCTGGAGGAGATCTCGGGGAAGGCAAGCCTGGTGTTGTCAAAGGAGAGTAGACAAATGGCCCCATGGGCCGCTCTCGTGATCAGCACGCTAGAAGGGTCTACTTGTGATGCAGGACTCTTGACATTATACTCTTGACAACATCAGGATCTGACCACTTTGACATCAGGGTTGAATTAGTAACAGGACTAGTTGCTGTCTGAACCAAAGACTCCCTGTGAAGTCAAATCTACATTGAGATGCTAGGTAGCAAAATGAGAAAAAAAAAAAAAACTAGACACAAGCATCAAGGTATCAGCTTTTTAAAGAAGGAAAAGATAGGAAAGAGCTGGGCACAGTGGCACATGCCTATAATCCTAGTACTTGAGAGGACTAAGACAGGAGAATTGAAGGTTTGAGGCCAGCCTCAGCAAATTAGTGAGACCTGTGGCAACTTAGTGAGACCCTGTTTCAAAATAAAATATAACAAGGGCTGGGAGTGTAGCTCAGAAGTAGAATGTCCCTGAGTTCAATCCCCAGTACCAAAAGAAAAACAGGAGGAGGGGGAGGAGGAGGAGGAGGAGGGGAAGGAGGAGGAGAAG
>PVLC010006970.1:0-19996 GCA_004027655.1 Graphiurus murinus | reverse complement strand
TATCAACTCAGAGGACAGGTAGTCACCCCTACAGCATTCCTGAGGCTCAAGAAAAGCTTGGAAACCATTGGCCAACAGCTAGAAGAGCTCCCAGTGGGGCTCAAAAGAGAGAAAACTGCTGGGTGTGGTGGTGTACACCTGTAATCCCAGTACTCAGGAGGCTGAGACAGGAAGATTGCAGGTTCAAGGACAGCCTCACCAAGTAGTGAGATTCTTATCAACCTAGTGAGATGCTGTTTCATAATAAAAAATAAAATAGGGCTGGGGGTATAGCTCAGAGGTACAGTGCTCCTGGGTTCAATCCCCAGTGCCACAAAAAAAGAAAGAAAAAAAGAGAGAGAAAACTTATCAGTTCCTCCCAAGAGGGGCCCAGATGAAACAGGAGCCTCGGGAGGCAGGGGTCAACCCTGGTGGCATTGTAGCATTTACAGGGAAGGAATCTGACTCTTCAGTGTCCATTCCTGTAGAGGCAACTTTGGGGAGCACCAGGCAGTGTCAATGACAAGATGCCACTTCCTCTCCAGCAACAGGAAGGCATACATCTGTGCTAGGCTCGGCCAGCCCTCGCTGCCCCTTCTCAGAGGCGTGGGACTGATGCTGTAGAGCTGCCCTGTCCAACTCAAGCTTGACCGCACGTGACTGGCACAGCTTTTGTAGCCAGCCCTTTGCAGTCTGAAGGGGCACCTAAAGTCCACATTGCAGGGGAAATCTCACAAGTACAAATCATGTGGCAGCAACTAATCTCAAATTCATGGAAGGGGACAAAAGGACAAAGATGAGCTCACTGTGTGTGTCAGGTACCTTCAGACTCTCCCTCAGACTCAACATTGCCAAAGGGAAACTCACCTGTGAGGTCTTGTCTAACCAGAGACCCAGCCACCAGTTGCTGAAGACAGAGCTGCCAATCATCAGGAGGAAGAGGGACACGGCAAAGAGAGAGAGGAGATACCCTGCAAGAGGAGGGGGTCCGTGGGGGCTGGTTACAGATGTGAGTGGGTGGCAGTGGACTTACCTTCCTCAAAGCCCAGACCCTGGAATTTGGGAAATTCAAAGCCTGTCAGAAAAGGACTCCAACCTTCTAGGCTGATTCAAGATGTCCAGGTGTCAGACCCTGCACCCCAAAAAGGACATCTGCTCCATCTGGTTGGAAAATGGGTCCAAATTGTTGGGAAAACTTCCCACCTTAATAATATTTTTTTTTTTTGGTGGTAGTGGTGGTGATGATTCTGGGAATTGAACTCAGGGGCATTCTATTTCCAAGTTACACCCCCAGACCTTTTTACTTTTTGTTTTGAACAGGGTCTCACCAGGTTGCTGAGTCTCGCTATGTTCCTGAGACTGACCTTGAACTTTCAATCCTTCTGTCTCAGCCTTCCAAGTACGGGAATTACAGGCATGTACCACTACACCCAGCTCTCAGTATTCTTTAAAAGCAAACCAATAAGCCAGGTGTGATGGTTCATGCTTGTTATCCCATACTTGGGAGGCTGAGACAGGAGGATCACAGGTTCAAGGCCAATCTCAGCAACTTAGCAAGACTCTGTTTCAAAATAAAAAGTAAAAATGGGCTGGGGTATAGTTTGGAGGTAGAAAGTCCTGGGTTCAATAACTAGTATCAAAAAAAAAAAAAAAACCAATAAAATCCCAGTCTTGTTGGGGAGAAACAAGGAATGAAATTACAAGTATGTTCTACACACGGAGCTGGGAATCTCTTTCGGATAACAGGTAGTAAGCTGATTACCATTGTAGTCAGTGATTAGAGAGTGAGGGTATAGAATAACCAGCGCTGCTGCCCACTCAACTCCAAAAAAAAAAAAAAAAAAAAAAAAAAAAAAAAAAAAAAAAAAAAAAAAAAAAAAAAAAAAAAAAAAAAAAAAAAACAGAATCTGGCAGCTTTAATGGAGATAAAAATGATCCTGTTTAAAAAGCAGTATTATCAGACTTTAATTTTTAGGGAGGGAATAAAAGCATTGATAAACAACCCTAGCAGAAAGCAAGTAATTGTTAAAGGAATCATAAAATGTGAACCCAACAGTTTAAGAACAGATTTTCTAAATGAAAATTAAATGAAGAAACCCATTGTTTAATACCGAACCTCCGGAAGCCTTAATGTATGTGTGATATGTTTTCCAGGTCACGGTTCCTTCCCGGGGGGATTCGGTCTTGACAAGTTGGTTCACTGGAGCTATGGAGACAGACCACAAGACATGGCAGCCGAGCTGATGGGAGTCCAATGCAGCCTCCTCCTGCCTCCTCCACAACACACTCGGGGCACTTAGGACCCACCCTTCCATTTGCCGTATGCTTTCAAATGTCTATGTACTTTTGCTCACTTTATTTTACTTGATTATTAACCACCTACTATGTGCTCAGCCCTGGAGATACAGGGGTTGTGACAGTCTGTTTCTTCTAAAAGCAGACCCCAAGTAGTGATATGAATACATGTACAGTTGGCTATCCGTATCTACAGGTTCTGCATCTGTAGAATCCACCAAACTTGGATTGAAAATATTTGGGAAAAAGTTCATCTATACAAAATCTGCACAAACATTTTATGTTGCCATTATTCCCTAAATAATACAATACAATCACTGTTCACATAGCATTAACATTATATTAGAAGTATCATAAGTAAAATAGAGGTGAATGTGTGAATACTACTTCATTTTACAGGGTCTTGAGCATCCAGGATTTGGGGGTGGATCCTAGAACCAATCCCCTGAGGATATTGAAGAGGTGACTGTAGTTTGTTTGGGACCTAAAGGGAACAGAGAAGAGAAAGCAACAATAAAAGATGTATCAACATGCCAGTGAGACCACTGTGGATGGCTGCAGCTTAGTCCAAGGTAGAGAAATCTCTGAGCCAGTAGAGAAATACATCTCAGCCATCTCACAGGAGAGGGATCTGAGATTTTCCAACGCCTCTTGGCCACTGGGGAAGGGCTACTCTCCAGGAGGTCAATTTTCCAGTTTGACTTGTGGCTATTGGAAAGAGCCCCAGGTGTAGAAAAGCAGAGGTGGCAGTTAGGGCTGCATGCTCCCACAACCTCTGCTCCAAGGCAAAAAAGAAGGAGGCTGCCCCATCTTCTCAAAGTTTGCACCATGCAGAAGGAAGCCCAGGGCGCCCTAGGTCAGCTTCTTCATGGACTCCTGACTCCCTCCACATGGCTGTCCCTCCCCAAAGGGAAGGGGACAAGTTCTTGTGGAAACAGCAGTTCAGAGGTACAGGGATGCTGGCTAAGGCAGCTCACAGTAGCCAGTACTGAATACATGCCTCTTTTCTCTTCTCCATAGAGAAGCATGAAAATGTCAACTCCAAAGCAGAATCATAAACCACACTTGGCTTTTATAAACAGAGATAAATAGAAGTAGATGAGGGGCACCCTACACACTGACTCTTTCACACCTCAAAGGCACCTCACTGAATACAGCCACCATTATTCTCTCTGCCTGGGAACCTGTGTGCTTCTTTGAAAATGTTCAGCCTGGTTTTCTCTCATTGTGTCTCCTCTCGGACTGCAAAATGAGAGCGATGCATGTGGGCAGAGCCTAATGGATGGCACCTTGGAGAGCAAAAGGAACTGGTCAGCTCCCCCTGCAGCCTGCCAGCCCCGCCAAGAGTGCTGCCCTTCTTGCTGTTGCTGTGCTTTAAAAAACACTCTGGGGCTGTTGACTGGCCCATGAGCCTCTTCCTCTTCCCTTTCTAGACCTTTCAGAACATCCCCGTTGTTCCTCCTGGAGGATTAGGTCTCTCTAGAGTGACATTCCACAATTTCACTCTCCTCTCCAGTGCAGGGTGGGTGGTGAGGAAAGAGGAGCAGGGAGTACTCTTTCCACAGAACCCCAAGCCTGGACAGCTTGGGCTTTTTTCCCAGGAAGCACAGGAGAGATGACTAGGTACTTCTCCACAGCCCAGGAAGCAAGCCTTCTCAGCAGTAAAAATAAGCTGTCTTTCCAATTGTGCATGCATATGTCACAAGCACCATTAATGATGCCAAAATTCACAGACTCAAAGACCCTTTTTATTCCTTCACATTTTAACATCTCTGAAATCCGGATGTTCTTTCCATTCAATAGTACATGATGCCATTTAATTGGAAGAGAGTTTTTTCTTTCTAAGTGGTACATAAAATCATAGTGGGCTAATAAAAAAGGGGGGGTGGCATCTTAAATTTGATGAAATGCACGACTTTATTTTCCAGCTACACATTGGTGACTAACTTGGAAAGCGGCCTCCCTGGAGGCACTTGGAGGAATCTCGACCTCTGCCCCATCAGTGTTCAGCACAGCCCAGGGCACAGAGTCAGTGCCCGAGACACGGATGGGAAGAAACCGACTGAGGAGCAGAAAAGGTAGCTTGAGTAGCCTAGCCCTCTCCAGGTCCACCTCTCCTCCCTGCCTTGTAATTTCCTCTTGCCTTCAACTTCAAACCCCCCACCATCTCCTTCTTCTCACCACACTATCCCTAGAAAACGCCAACATACATGTGAAGGACCAGTGCGCAGGCCACTCCCTCTGTGAAGCCTTCTCCACCTCTGACTTACTGCAACCCGAGTATCTCATGACTCTTACCACAGTGTCCACAACTACTCATTCACCTGTGACCCCACCAGACCATAAGATCCTGAGAACACGGGCATTTATTCTTTCTCTCCCGGCCTAGCCTATAGCAGAATATTTAGCTCCTATTTGTCAAAAGAATGAATAATCTTATTCCATCTTGATCCCTTTACTGCTTCACAATTCTTTCTCCATGTTACCATCCCCACCCCACCCCATCCCCCCGCCAAAGTGGGGAAGCAGAGTTTGTTCTTGCCTTAGTCTCTAATCAACCTTTGTGCATTGCTTTGATCTCTCCAACTAATATTAATAGTAACTATTGAAGGTCCCCATGTGTCAGCCACTGTGCTAATCACTTTATATACAGTTGCTCATTTAATCTTTGTAATGACCTATGGGGTTGTACTATTATTTTTCCATTTTGTGGATTAGGAAACTAACATTCAGAGTATCTTGCTCCATGTCACAAAACTAGTAGAGCCAGAATTTAGACTCAGGTAGTTAAGCTCCTAGGCTTACACTACAGTACCCCGTGCATTACGTACCTGACCCAAAGTGGTGTTCACTGTGCCGACCCTTTCCTGTCCCAAACAATAGGTACCCACCATGTACTTAAGAATATTTAAACAAGGGAATGAATGGTAAATACCTTTTGTGTCTACAAATTCTGAATTGGTTTCAGATTCTTTTCCTTCATCTTTCTCATCTCCTGGAGCCAAAACTAGGGTGAGAAATAAAGAGAGATCTGTGTCCATTCATGAGCCAAGGGTAGTAAGAGAGGCGGGACTCTAACTCTGACTGTACCAGCATCCTCATCTCTCTCATCAGGGTTCTCCTTAAGGGCTTCCTCCATGGCTGCATTGTAAATGTGTTCAGGATCCTGGAGACAAAATGAAATTCCTTCTTAAAGCTAAATGGCAGAAAACTTCTCCCAGGTTAGAAATCACAAGAGAAGACTCCCAACCTCTCCTGCCCAGGGGCAGAGTTACCTTGAACTGCAGCCCTCGGAGGTTGTGGATCAGTTTTGCATAGCGCCCCCTCTCCTCCATTAGCTCCTCGTGGGTGCCCTTTTCACAAATCTCTCCATCTTCCAACAAAATGACTTCATCACAAGACTCCAAGAACTGCAGATAGTAAAGTGACTTACAGTCAACTTCTGCCTTGGTGAAGAGGAGAGCCCACAGCAAACTTCCACCCAGCAATGCCAGTCTCCTCTAACACAGCTGCTCTCAATCTTGGCACTACTAACACTAGTGACCAAATAATTCTTTGTCTTCAGGGGCTGCCCGTGCATTTTAAGATCTTTAGCAACCTCTCCAATTTCTACCCACTAGATGCCTTTCTGCATAGAAATATCTCCAAACATTGTCAAATGTCCCCCGGAAGCCCCCAGATCTTGTGGTAACCAAGATCTCGTGAGTACAAAAGCCAGCCTTTGCTGCCACACTGAAGCACACTGAATATTTCTACTTCTGCGCCCTAAATGAACCGCTCTCCTAAGAAATCCCATCATGGAGATTTGGAAAATGAAACTGACTGCTACTGCAGCCATGATTTGATGGGGAGAAGAAATATCATCTCAGCAATGGCCTCCCTCTGCTAGGACATTACAAAACCCCTTTCCCACTGAGCCCAGGAGAAGCAGACCACAGTGTGGTGGTACAAGTCGCACTCTGGAGCCTGGGGTCACAACAGCTCTCACTATACAATAAAAATACAGCTACATTTCCTGTGAGCATTCTCCATTTTGCCCAAAGCACTTCTGTTTTTCACATTTGAATTACCTTCGTTTTTATATCACTCGGTGATCAAAGAATTCTGCTAAGAGAGGTTTCCTTTCATTTTGGAATAAGCAGAGCTCTTTCCAGAGGCTCGACCCATTCAAGGGCAAGAAGCCCCTTCCCAGAGGTGGACAAGATACTGTGAAATTGAAGATTTGACCTAAAGAAGCCGTTGCAATAGGGACCAGGAGGTCTCCCCTTGTACCGCAGGGTGCATCCAAGGTCAAATCAACTCTGGATGCTCTTGATTATAAACCTAAAAGTAGTTACATTTGTTCATTATACACCTGATAGGATGGGGGAGGGGTGGTGGCCAAAAGGTTGAGTGATAGCAGTTCTATGGCTCGGACAGCTGTGGCCTTTATGCTTCCCTGGGACTAGCTGTCCTGTGCCTGTCCACCTCCCTGGAGAGCCCAAGCGGGAACAGCTTTTAATGTCCAGTTGAGATACTTTCTGGAAAAGCTTTTCTCTGAAGACAATCTCTCACCTTTGAAAAGCACCTTCTAATTCCTCAGATCCTGACCTTGTCTTTCATCTCAACCTCCCACAATTTGTTTTTTTTCAAAAAAGTGGGCAGGCTTATCATTAGCCAATTTTCCAGTTGGGGAAAGCAAGGTACCATCAGGCCTGCTAGAGCCCACAGCCTTTTCTGCCTGTGCCAAGGTCCACACCCCAGCCTGGAGGTGCCTGGTAAAGCCCTCCCTGGCCAACAAGGCCCCAGTTCACCTCAGCAAGACCAGGCAGGCTAGCGCAGCTTTGTTCTGCAAACCCTCAGGAACAGGGCCTTGGGCCCTTTCAGCAGTCGGCCTCTGGCCTCTGGCCTCATTCCATTTGTTTCCTCGAGTAAGCAAAAGAGCCATCCATCCAGCCCAACCACGCAGGGGCTTCCGCAGTAAAAGCCACAGAGAAATGTTCTGGTAAAGCCCGGGTCAGGTTCTGGGGCTCTGAGTTCCCTCCCCCTCAGCAGCAGTGGGCTGGCCAGACCAAGGTTCTGGTGCCACCTGGTGGCCGGCTGCATTTTCCAACACACAAAGTAAGCTAAAATGACCTTGGGGAGAGAAGATTCTGAGAGCCTGGGGGCGGGGTGGGTAGTGCCTACCTAAAGCTGTCCGCTGCCAGTGAGTATCAAAGGTTAACATTTCTCCTTCCTGAGGAATACTGCAGGGTCAGCTCTGACCTCACATGGTGTCTGGTGTGAGGCATCCCCCTTGGGCTCCCAAGACCCCTCAAGAGGGCAGGGACTGAACACTCATGGGCTAGAGCTATGGGTGCCACATTTAGCCCCCTGGAGGGTCCAGAGACTATTCTCCATTACCACATGGGAGTCCGGAAGACATCTAACCTTCTCCACCCTGCGCACAGCACTTCTTCAAATGGACAGACCGCTCGATGCGTCCAGGAGGTGGGCAAGCCCGCTCCAAAATACCCAGAATGCTTAGGGCTTATTCTGGGGCCAGATTTCCAGTCCTGGGCAAAGGTCGGCTCAGGGGCAGGGCCACAACGATGGAAAAGCCTTGTCTCCTAGGGTCTTTGAGAAACCCGGAAGGTTTGCCCTCTTGGCCACTGCCAAAGGGTCTTAAAATGCTGGCTACAGTGTCCTGTAACCATGACAGCCTCGTCTGCTACATCCCCCTCTCTCCCACTCTATCTCCACTCACCCTTGCAAGGCAGCAAGGCAGCAAGGCCTCCTTCCTGCCTCAGACAGACCCTTATGAAGTATATGCCCTGAAGGGAGGGGAGGGAGGGAGGGACAGACAGACAGACAGACAGACAGACCTGGGGCTTCTGCTCCCCTACCCAATGCCAGGCAGTCCCACAGGATCTCTCCTCCTGTGGTAACCTCCGTATGTGGGACTGATGCAGCAAGGATTGCTCCCACCCAGAAAAACTTCCCAGCTTACTTAGGACAAGCTTAGTCACATTCTTCAACAAGACTCGTGTTCCTAAGCCTAGAGGGACACACCTTCCCAATAAACGGGCATGTTCGGAGCAGGGAGGAGCTTCTCCCAAGCCTCAGCCTTTGCCCCAAAGCCCTGGTTACCAGCCCTTTCCCCCTAGGGGGTAAGGACTGGAGCCTCTGGCTCCCTTACCCAAGGGGTCTGCTGCCCCATTATCCCCAGCCCAGGTACCCCTGGCTTCAGGCCTGCCCCCTTGTTGGAGGAAGAGTAGGACCTGAATTGCTTGCTGGCTCCCCATCTCCTCGCTGCCGATGCCCAACTCAGGAGGGGTGCCTCATATCCACCCCGCAGTTGCCCCTGGACAGTCCACTTCTGGTGGAGGACAGGTCTCGGCCCCAGAAAACCCAAAGGAAGGGCCGATGGAGGGCGGGCACAGACAGGAGCAGGCAGAGCTACCTGGGAGCAGGATGGCCAGGGAATCATCAGTGTCTCCTGCATCCACGGGGCCCTCCATCGCCTGTCCAGAGAGGGACAGCCGGGCATGGGAGAGGCAGGCTTAGACAATGGAGGAGACTCTGAGGGTCAGGCACCACGCCCATCCCCAGACCTCATGGATGTCCCACTCACCTGCAGCTGGTGGGTCACCAGGACGATGGTCTTCCCCCTGAGTGTCTTCCTAATGCACTCCTCGAAGACGTGCTTCCCCACGTGGGCGTCCACAGCGGATAGGGGGTCGTCTAGCAGGTAGAGCTGGCGGTCTGAGTAGACGGCACGGGCCAGGCTGATCCTCTGCCTCTGCCCCCCAGAAAGGTTGAGACCCCGCTCCCCAATCTGTAGACAAGGACAAAAGCGCTGCTCACCATTCAGTCCCAGTTCTTGAAGAACAGGAGTTTGCTGAAGCTTCCCAGGGCTCAGGGGAAAGGTACTCAGATTACCAGCACCATACTGGACACTTCGGTAAGCGGAAGAGCTCCACTCCTCTTGCTTCCTCGGGAAGCCCAGTGAGCAGCTGGGCTGGAGAGTAACTTCTTCCAGTGTCAAATTTTGGGTGCCTACTTCACGACATCCCATCCCGATGTCTACCCCACAGGGAGGGGCTACATCTTGACCAATAACGTCAAAGGGAATTGTTCTAGCAGGCAGCTCTGGGAGATGGATCAGTGAACAGGACAGAGAAGCAGCTGGGACGTGGGAGCTCTCCATTTGCTCCCTTGTGGAGCAGTAGGCAAGTGGACCCTCCGCAAAGAGAGGGTGCATGCTCCCTGGGTCCTCGCGTCCCTAAGGCCTGACACCATGCTGGGCACAGAGCAGATGCCGCCTCAAGGGGAGAGAGGCTCCGGGGCAGGAGACCTAGCTCTTGGGCTTCTTGGCCTCTTTTGCTTCCTCGGCATCACCCACTGCTCAGTAACTATTATTGAAAGCAGGAAAGCCTAAGTTTCTGACTTCTGAGGATTTTATTCAACTGAACCCAAAGTGAAGCCTGTGTTTAACTGTTCAGGTGGTGAACTGGGAGCTGGGATGATGAGGCAGATTGAGCTGGGCAAGAAAAGTACCTGATGCTTTAGGAGTTCATATTTCAGTGGGGGGGGGGGGTTATACACACAAGAGTGGTACCACGTGGAATTCCACTAGTGCCACCTGAGAAGCACACTTGCTCAGATGAGCCTGCGGAAAGTCTCCTTCAAGAGGGTGGATTTGGGGTTGGAACTCTCAGGGGGTGTCGGCAACAGGGGCAGACTGCGAGGCTGGGAGGCGAGTGGCACCTTGGCAGGCAGGTAAAGGCAGGCAGAAGCACAGTTGGGAAGGGTGGGCCAAGGACTGCAGCGTGCCAGGCCAGGAAGGCTTTGCCAGCCCGTGCCTGGACAGGGAGGTTGAGGATGCTGGCAGAGAAGGAAGTGTGCTCTGAGCTGCTCTTTTCTTCAGAGAACTGTTTCTTCCTGCCCCACCAGGGCTCCTGGGCAAAGTGGAGAAGACCATACAAGCGGTCCAAGTGGACCGAAGGGAGAGGAGGCTGGTGAGCGGACTCCCCTGGGTGGCTTGAGTCAACAGGATCAGCCCAAGACCAAATCAGGCCTTTGGCAAAGCGTCCCAGGACAATGTCTAGAGGTGATGCCCACGCTCCTGGCCAGACAGAACTGGCGAGCCAAGAGGAGTCCTTGAAACTCCGGCCGCATGTGGCACCCTGGACCCCTGCTCTGGAGGACAGAGCTGGCCCTGGAGGTGAGGAAGCAGTTTTTGCCAGAAAGCTTTTCTGAGATGACCAGGCAGGTTGGGAGGAGCCCTCAGGGTCACAGTGACCACCAAAAACCAAGCACAAGTGGGCTCAGTTGCCATGTCCATTGCTGTGTCCACCAAGACTAGACCCAGACAGGGAATTGTGGACGGGTAGAACCTGAACTTTGCCCACATTTCCCGGAACCCTTTTCCTCTGGGCCATCTGGGTGTGAATTGGGGCCTGCCGGGCTGCTGGGGAGGGCTGGAGGGCTTGAGCCCCTGGCTCTGCTCACCTCAGTCAGGTCTCCATAAGGGAGGTTGCTAAGGTCCTTCTGGAGGCCACAGACACGGACTGTGTGCTGATACCTGAAGGTGCAAAGGTCAGAAGTCAACAAGGCGAGAAAGACCCCCAGCACTGCTGCCCTGGGCTTCGCTGAAGGTCGTGGGTGTCACTGGAGCACCACATCAGTGCCTGGTCTTTGGTATCCCAGGGGCAGCAGCCCTTGGACTCCAGGGAACCCTCTCCTCACCTAACTAACATAACTAATACTGAGTCAACTGGGGGTGGCTCCTCCCCTCACAGGGTTCCCGCCACACAGGGACGATGACATCAGTGTACATGCATCCCTGGAGGGAACACCTGGGGTGCCCGGTGCGAACACTGCTCCTGGGAGTCTCTGAAGGGGGTCGACCACGTGTCAGAAGTCTCTGGGCATGGCTTCTGGGAGGATGCAGCCCTGGAGCCAGGCAGCGGATCGAGGACAGGATTGGGTGAGGCCAAGTGGTTACCAGAGGGGCCCCGACCTCGCGGAGGCTCCTCTAGACACCTGTCACTCTACCAAGTGTGAGAGAAGAGGGTTCCCCTGGAACAACTGAGGACACCGAGGCACAGAGAGTGCCGCCTCAGGGGGAGAGAGGCTGTGCGGCGGTGGGGCCTAGCTCTTGGACCTCTGGGTCTCTGTTTTGCTTCCTCAGCATCACCCACTGTCAAGTCTTGGGGTTCAGTCTTTGGGGAGTTTGATTTATGGGGTCAGTTGCACAGCAACCAAGCTGCTGGGACAAGCCCCTGACCCCAGAGGGAAGCCCAGTTGAGAGGCTGGGTCCCACAGTCAGCCCACTGCACGTGCCCTGCACGAGTCCTGGGAGAAGCCCGCCTTTGGGGCTTCTGGCACTGAGGGATCTAGAAACGTCAGGGGCTGGGAGGGTGTCCTGGCCCCGTGTCATGAGAGAAGCCCGCACCCCTCTCAGTTTTCATGAGACCCCACACAGCCGCTGCTGCTCTGAATGGCTGGTGTGCCTGGGGGCAGTGGGGTTGTGCCCCCTCCAAGTAGCTGCTGGACCCCACAACTGGACCCTTGATTTACATCCCACTTGAGAGGCTGCCTGCCTCCTCAGGGCTCGGTTAGGCACTGTTGACTGATGGCATTAGCATCGTCATCAGGACCCTCTTCGATGCACAGCATTGAGCAGGCCTCACAGGTCAGACTCCGCAAGACGCATCTTCCCAATAACAGGGCAGCAGCAAGGAAAGGCAAACAGGCCATGAGCAGCTGCCCTTCGTGGCACACAGGCTCTTGGAAGCACTTGACAGCTTCCAGAACAGAACCTGAACACAGCCCTGAGCACCACACTCACCCACCAACGTTGGGACTGGAGTACACGGTGATTACAATCAGAAGCTTTGAAATAAGAATGAGGGGGGGGGTTGGATCCAGCTGGGTGACCTTGGACAGATGACTGTTCCTCCCTGATCCTCACTCAATGCAACTGGACTAATATGCCATGGGGTTGCTGTGAGAATGGAGTGGAAAAACACAGGTGATGGCATTGGCACAATGTCTGGTGCACTGCAAATTCTCCATGGAGAGGGTTAGGATCACTACCTTTGCCAATCTTCGCCTGTAAGACTTGGGCTGCTCCATGCATCTTCATCCCCTCACCACTCCCATCTTAAATTTCCTCCCACCCTTCTCCTACCCTGGGAGCCGGACCTCTGCTAAAGAAGCCACATAGGGAAGTTGCTTGATTCATCCTTCAGGGCCCAATTCAAGTGCCACCCTCTCTTCCCTGACCTCCCTCCCTCTCTGCCTCAGCCTCCTGCCGCTGGACACAGTCTTCAAGGATGCACTGCTATTTCTGTGTATCTCTTACAGCCCCTTCTGGACTTACGCACATTGTGGGCAAAGACTCATCTGAGCCATCTCTGTCCCTCACGGTGCCCTGCACATTATAGCACTTGTGTATTTCCTTATTGATAAATAAAGGAACCCTCCTCCCAGCCTGTTTCTGTGGAAAGAGAGGGTATTCCCAGTAAGAATAGCAGGAGGCCCAGGCAAAGGGGGCCAGGGCAGGAGATGCTGAACTGGGCAGTTTGGCTATTCCTATGTTGATCAGATGACACCTGAGCCTCCTGGTGACAGGATATCACAGCCAGGAAAGCAGGAAGTGAGTAGCAGTCTCTTGCTAGAATGCACATACTGCATGTGCTGGCCAATGCCAACCAGCGCGGGCAGTGTTTGTTGGTTCAGACAATTGGCTGAGATTCCTAAGACCAGCTCCATCTCTTTTTACTTCATCATTGTGGGCTTAGGAAGGATTTTGAGTGACCTGGCTGGCAGGCAGCTCCAGACGGAGCAAATGATGCTGCAGTCCAAGACATAAGTTCAAGACTTGAGTCTACCACTTAATGACATTGGCCATGGGCCAGCCGACTCACCTCTCTGGGCCTCAGCTTCTTCATTTATAAAATGGGGACATAATGCCAGGATCCCCTCTAAATAGGTGGTTAAGGGACTCGGATAAGAGAATGCAGATAGAAACACTTCAAGCTCAGCCAAGAGCCCTAAGAAGTCATTTATTTCTGGAACTTAAAGATAGTGGCCCAAAGTATATCAAATTATTATAAAGGGAACTTTGTTTTTATTTTGTTAAATCTTCTTTTGTGTGTGTGGTACTGGGGATAGAACCCAGGGGCATTCTACTTCCAAGCTACACCCCCAGCCCTATGTTTTATTATTTAATTTTGAAACAGGGTCTCACTAAGTTGCGGAGGGCCTCACTAAGCAGCTGAGGCTAGCCTCGAACCTGGATCCTCCAGTCTCAGCCTCCCAAATGCTGGGATTACACAAGCATGCACCACCACGCTCGGCTCTCGTTAAATCATTTTGAGGACACTAACAACAATATATCTTGATAACATTGGTATCAATTAATAATGTCATATCTGATTAATTACATGCCTGCTGCTCACAATTTGAGGCAAAGTTTTGGTTACTCAGCCTAAAGCAAAATTGTCCGATTCATTTTTCTCCAGTCAGACAACATATGCCCTGTTCCAGAGAACCTCAGAACATATGGTGCTCTGCCCTGGGAATGGAGTGTCGACTGCCTCCTTGTCTCAGTGTGCATTAGCAGTTCTGCAGAAGGTGCCTCTCCTGAACTCTTGGGTCAGGAAGAGAAAAACAGTGCCTGGGCAGATCCAATCGATGTTTCCTCAGAACTCATTAAAGAAACCCATTTAGCAACCATTACCAATGGCATCAGCATCTGCAATGGGATGTACCAAATACTGCAGTTTCACACTTTAAAGTTAATATTACCTTTGGTGATCATACTTTTCTCCAAATAATATGTTTTCTCTCACGTTTCCATGAAAGATCCATGCTTGCTGGGAAACATAGGCCAAAGTCCCATTGACTGCCACGACCCCTTTCTGCAACTGCATCTAGAGCAACGATACCAGAGGAGCCTCAGGGGGCAGGCCTCAAGGCCTTTTCTGAGTACCTATTGTGCCCCGCCACCTGCTCCTTCCATGGGCATTGGTTACTAAGGTGCAAGAAGTCAATAAGATATCTTGTCCACACACTGCAAAGCCCACCTGTGCTGACGGAAGGTCTCAAAGCCAAAGGTCTACAAGAGGCCAGGCAGGGAACGTTAAGGAGGAGGCAGAGGTGAGTCCTCCTGCCATCTGGAGGACACAGGCCACCGGGATGCTGTTGCACGTGTGGCACCTCTGTGCCAACTGCAAGATGCCTTCTGAGCTGACCAGCTCCCCTCCTTCCAGGTGCACTGGTCAGCTCCCACATTCCTTGGCCAAGTCCCCAGAGAGCAGGACACCGTCTCCACTGCTGTGGGTGGTGGCCCTGGTGTGCCCACCTTAAGGAAGCAGCCTTGGCCCAGTTGCATAGTTTGTACCATGCCAGGGTACAGGCCTAGTATGGCCAGGGTTTCTGATTTTCCAGGAGAAGTGGAAAATCCAATTTCATGTGTAATTTGGGGACTTTTAAAATGTGGAACAATCCAATAAAAATCATGCATGAGCTCCAGTTTGTCACCCTGGGTACCTAAGTTCATTTAGGATGACCCTACACTGTGGGCTTCTGATAGACAGTAGACATTCACAGTGTTCAAAGCTGTAAGGAGAGGCCGATGCCTCTAAGACAGCGGTGGTATGTTTGAGGGCAGACGTCAAAGGATGGGGTGCCACTTCACGTCAAGAATGGTCCAAGGGGCACACAATTGGAATTGGAGAAGATATGATGATATTAGCAATAACAGTACTAATGACAATAGATAAAATGTGTAGATATATTCCAGGCACCATGTGAACTGTATATAGATGTTTATCACAACTAGTTTTTGGAATTATCCCACATCCAACTATTACAAAAATTATCTCATTTAATCCTCACCGAAGCTCTCCTAAGCCCCGTTTTATAGATGAAGAAAACAATGTTCAGAAAGGTTAATTTACTTACCCAAGTTTAAAGAGTGAGCATATGGCTGAGACAAGTGGTGAATCCAGGCAGCCTGGAGCCCAGTGGCTTAAATGCCATGGCCCCCTGCCTCCCTGGTGATCAAAACGGGCCCCATCCCACAGCTGCCTCCTGGGAAATAGATTCTATTTATCTGAGAATTTCCAATGGAGTGGTCCAAAGGATAGAAATAAAAGGGAGGTAAATTTCACCCTACTATATATCAAAACACTCCAAAGAGAGAATTGAAATAATGAATTCTCATCACTGGAGATATCCGAGCACAGATTGGACCATTTCTGATGCTGTCAAGAGGATTTAAGTTCTTAGGTGCTTGCTGACCACGGTTATCACAAAGGCAACGCACTGATCCCACCCGCCTCCACCTCCAGGCAGTGAAGGGGTGACACTCTTTCTATAGAGGAATCCAGGGAGGCAAAAAGAAGCCATTCGTATTGGAGCCTATAAAACACATCCCCCCACTTAACAGGGCTCTACTGAGCCTGGTGTCCTCGTTTCTTCAGAGGCACTCCTAACTCCTCCTGCCGCAGGCAATCCAGCTGCCCAACCTTCTCTTTAGGAGCAGCAGAGTGGGAAGAAGGAGGTCTTAATATTTCCCTCCCCAGAAAATTTCTCATTCGTTTAGGATGCAACTTAAAAGCCATGACAAAACAGACCCATGAATACAGTAAATGGTCACTCGGCTAGAGGTAGCAGAGAAGGGACAGGACCCAGGCTCCTCCCTCTTCCTGTACAAGGTTTGCAGAGAAGTGGGGGCACATCATTGCTTTAGTTTATGCATCCAGTTAGCCACTCCTTCATCCAGGCAGGTTTGGTCAAGCATCTACTCTGGGAAACATTGGGGCAGGTACTAGGGACATGGAGACCAGTGAAGCAAAAAATTACATCTAAAGTTACCATGAGTCCCAGACTCCTTTGTTCTCCATGACGCTGCCTTGATGGCTTTTCTGAATCAGGACAGCCCAAGTCCTGGGGAAAACCATGGACCTAATGACACATATTTTCCTTTGATGAAGATGGGGCTCTCGGTGAGGAAACAGTTACCATTTAATGCACATTCTCAGGTAGCAAACTCAAGTGTGTGAAACCTTAGCCTTTGTCTAGCCAAGGGGCATGGAGCAAGTGCATCGACCTTCCAGCGATCATTGTTAGCTACTTACATGGTCCCCAGGGCAGCCAACCCTGCTGCTGAGTTCACTACTCTACCACCAAGCTCTACAGGAAGGGAACCATGTCATGGTCACGCTAACACCCCGTCTTGGTAGCACTCACCATGCAGCTTACCTGTCCTAAGATAGCTGCAATGAGGGAGCTCTTTCCACTTCCAATATTCCCACATATTCCCAAGACCTTCCCCTGCCAGAGAAACAGAGATAAGACACAGTCACTCCCCTAAGTTCTTGCATGGTCTTGGGCCAGATATATCATTCCTAGGCCAGGCAGGGACAAGGGGCTACTACTGGTTCTCTGAGGTGGCAGCTGCAGTCTCACACCCCAGCCCCAATACACATAGCCTGGGAGGACACAGGAATGTAAGTCTTAATTAATGTTCTCCCTCAACGCAGCCTAGCAGAGCGCCCAGAGGGCTTCTAGAAATCATGTGCAGGCACTGGTGTGAAACAGCCTTGCGTTGGTCTGGGAGACACAGGCCCTGGACTTGAGGGTTGTCCTGTGCCCAGGCTCCAGGAAATCAAATCTAATGGAAGGTTAACGTCTACACAGCCCAGGGGGACAAGGGCAGCCTTTGAAGTAGAGAGAACTGAGTGCTTTTCGAAAGTCATTTTTTATGAATTCCTCCACCGTAACAGCTCAATTTAAAAATACTGAGCAGTTACACTATTTCAACACACTGAGTCCATAGATCACTCTATAGCTCAGATTTATTAATTCAGCCATCAAGTTATTATTTAGCGCTCGCTACGTGCCAGACATTGTTCTGAGCACCAGGAACGACAATGCGGCAAACTCCACAACAGACTGTGTCTGTGTCTGCCCCCACAGAGCCTGTGCTGTAGTTGGGGAAGATGGACCAGAAGCAAGGGAAGTAAAAAGTACCTCCACTACATGCCCCGGAGAAAAAGCAAGGACAAGAGAGAGTGAAGTGGAGGTGAGAGTGCAAGGAAAGCCTTCCTGGAAGGCAGATCTGGGCTTGAGTTCAGAATCAGACACTGAATCAAGGATTTGAGTGAAAGCGACTTGTTTGGGAGATGCCAGGAGGGAAGAGGGGAAGTGAAAAGGGAAGGTGGCCCGTAAAAGGTATATTATGTCAGCTCCCACAGAAGAACAGGGAAACTCCAGGAAACTGAGTACGGTTTTGTAGAAACACCTCAACAGTCATACTCTGAGGCTGTTCCCTGGGCCCTGGAGACCTTAGTGCTTTGTGGGCAGGGTGGAAGTCCTCAGGCTCGGCTGCAGACCCGGCCAGAGCACATACAGAGGCCCAAGGCGCATGGCCACAGACAGCATCTGCTGGAGCTGATGACTGACACCCGAAGGAGGTGAGGGAGGGGCCGCGTAGACCCCTGCAGGCACCGCTCTGAGTGGGGGAGCTCGCTGGCTGCTGTGTTCAAGCAGATACTGCAGTACTGCAGGCGGAATATTCTAGACATTCGCATTTAGACCTCCTCCCATAATCCTTTAAAGAGGCCCAACATGGGACCAGATATAACTCCTTTTCCTACCCAAACTAGACCAGAAGTGGCCTCACCTGCCTGCCACACCCAGCACACACGGTTGCCACCTGTCATAATTCTTTTGGCATATCTTGACTGGATGCCAGGCCCCACCCCACGCTAGGCACTGGGGGTAACAATGGTCAGGTCGCCTGCGATCCCTACCCTAACAGAGCTCACAGTGTCATCGACGCTGCAGATATATAAAGCCAATCCTTTTAAATTCTACTAAAACGACTTCAAGGAACTGGGGCATCATCTCCATGTCTCCTTCGGGACAGAGAAACCACACGTACGATGGACCCAGCCTCACTAGGTGTTGGCTCTTCCTTGAGTCCTGGCCATTTCTTAGGGCCAAGTAAGAACCTTATCTTCAGCAGAACATCCATGAGGCCCGCGTCCTCTGGGTTTCTGATGATTCGTTTGTTCATTCAGTAAATATTATCGGGGACCTCTGAGCCAGGCACTGGGCTTGGCACTAAAAACATAACCCAAACAACACACCCTGACCTCATCCTGGAGGACAGAGTCTAATGGAATCGTGAAGCTAAATTTGAGGAAGCTTGGGTGGCATGAATTTAGGACATTTAAGGGTAGCACTTAAGTTAGACATGATTGTTGTTAAAGGAAAAATACTTTCTATAGGCTTAAAATTTTTCATATGGTCTCTCAGTTCTCATAACCACCTTATAAAATGTACTGTAAAAATCCTTGGATCAGGTAGAGACCGAGGTTTTAGGAATTTAGGCAATACACCCAAGGTCAAGTAGCTGGTAACTGGCTTGGATTAAAACCAAGACCCACCATGCTCTAGAGATATACCCTTAAACCACACCACAACTGTATCACCCCAACTGTATCTTCCACTTATTGCACAAAACGTGGACTCTGCCCTTGGCAAACAAACCCAGACATTATCAATGTACTGAAAAGAGTATTTAGAGGAAGGCAATGGGCAGGTTGAACAGCAGTTTCTTAAATGGATGAGAGTAGATTGCAGGGGCCTTTCTGAAGCCTTGGCAGGCCAGTTTGAGGTGGCCAGGTGCTGCACAAGAGAGGCAGCAGGAAGACTGAGGAGAAAGCAGGATGACTGTACTCAGCAGGACTCAACTGAGACAGAAACTCAACTGCACTCAGCCCACCCAATATTAAATAGCATTTCCAACGAGTAGGTGGCAGACAACCTTGTTAGCTACAAGTTACCATTCTCATGCTGGCTATTAAGCTTAACATTGCAAGATAAATACAAACCTCTCCTTCCATGGTGTTTGCATGGGGAAAGAGCGAGTCAACAAAATGGGATATTAAAATACCAGGTGCAAGATTAATGCTGAGCTCTCTGTAGCAAAGTCAACACTGCCACCTTGGGAGCACTGATGCCAAGTTCCCAGTGCACGAAGATGCATGCAGGAAATGCCAGCAAAGACAAGCATTCCCTGAATTCATAGATTCTTCTAGAAACTCTACTCTCAACACTGAGGGAAGGGAGGGCCCATGGACTCTAGCTGGCTTTTCTCTGGCCACCTATTGCTGGTTGCCTGTGGATCTCATTTTGCTTTTTACAAGAGCAGTATTTCATGATGCTTGACAGACTCTGGAGCTAGATAACCATGAATATGAAGCCCTCCTCTGCCATTTACTAGCTATGTGACTTGGGCAAATCAGCTTCCTCGATTGTAAAGTGGGAGTAGTTATAGTACTTACTTCACAGAATTATTGGAGTAGCTAAATGAATTAATTACATACCTAGTAAAAAGAAAGTGTTTCTAATTTGTCAGTTATTATTATTTATCTTAATACTTCAATGCAAAATTAAAAACAAATCTAAAACGATTTAAGAAAGCTAGTCATTTGAGGCTAGCCACCTGAAATGGATTGTCCATTCAAAACTGCACTTTGAGCCGGGCGTGGTGGCGCACGCTTGTAATCCCAGCATTCGGGAGGCTGAGACCAGAGGATCCGGGTTCGCGGCCAGCCTCAGCTACCTAGTGAGGCACTCCGGAACTTAGTGAGACTCGGTTTCAAAATAAAGAATAAAAAAATAGGGCTGGGGGTGTAGCTCGGAGGTAGAATGCCCCTGAGTTCAATCCCCAGTA